>JAIUCT010000012.1:5687454-5707296 GCA_021307375.1 Tetraneura akinire | reverse complement strand
TTTAATCTAACATTGTATGATTTATTTATTTGACTATGTGATTTGTGACTTTGTGTCATATTCCAGTATTATTAAAGTAATGTAGAAATTTTGCCAATTTTGGAAACCCATATATTTAAGAAATAAATATAGCGGGAGCCAATTCAACAGTAAAATCTTGGGAGCCAATTCAATAGTACCTTTAAGGGTCAAAATATCGACTACCTGAGTTTGGGAGCCAATTCAATTGCACCGCACGGCAAAACCGTCTATAGTTAAACCGATAATGGGTAATTTACCTAAAACTCGTGTAGAAATTGCACAGCGTGCATTTCAAGCCTGCGGTGTAGATTTCGCGGGACCAATTTCTATAAAAACCGGTACTCGCCGAAACGCTCCAATATCCAAGGCATATATATGTGTCTTTGTTTATTTTTTCTCGAAGGCCGTTCATATCGAGTTGGTCAGCGACCTCAGTACGAATACATTTTTGACAGCATTGAGAAGGTTTTGGGCACGGCGCGGTATCAGTAAGACAATATATTCAGACAACAACACTACTAATTTTGTCGGGGCAGACCGAAAATTAAAAGAATTACGTGATTTATTTTTGTCTAACCAACATAAACAAGAACTTAAGGAGTGTCTCAGTGAAGTGGGAGTCAAGTGGAATTTTATCCCCTCTCGCTTTCCGTATTTCGGCGGTTTGTGGGAGGCTGCCGTGAAATCAATTAAAGGCCATTTACGTAGAACGCTAGGTAACGCATTATTAACTTTGGAGGAGCTAATGACGGTTTTAATATGTGTAGAGGCTTGTATAAACTCCCGTCCTATCACACCTCTTTCGTCCGATCCGTCCGATTTAAATGCTTTAACGCCGGCTCATTTCCTAATTGGTGGCTCTCTAACCTGCTTACCCGACACCGAAAATTTAGATATTACGGCGAAGTATCTATCTCGTTGGCAACGAACACAACAATTATTTCGACAAATTTGGAATCGTTGGAGTCGTGAGTATTTGTCGCAGCTTCAAGGTCGTACCAAATGGCAGACCAGCACGGGTGACTCGCTTAAAATGGGCATGCTAGTTCTGTTGAAGGATGAAAACCTACCCCCCTTGCAATGGTCCATGGGAAGAGTGGTGGAGATCCTGCCAGGCAAAGATGGGGTCAATCGAGTAGCCGTAGTTCAAACCAAGCATAATCAATTACGTCGTGCAGCGCGCATGTCATATCCATTACCCATAGAAACTGATGTAAACTCACAAAAATAAAAAAAAATAAAATATATATAAAATAAAATGTTATCCTTTATATGTTTAAAATTAATTATTATTTATTATTGAATAAATGTGAGAGTTATTATGATAATGTTATAAAATACCTGTAATAATTATTATGTTTATTTTACAATAGTGTAAAATGCTGGCTGGCTTGTTCGGTATGTGTGTTTTTCCCCGATAGCAGGAGATAAGTAATAATTTACCAACTTGATTTGTAGTTGTGACTTGAGAGTTAGTGCGACGATTACCACACGCTGGGCAAGTGCGATCACCATTAAATTAAATATTATATTGCTACTATATTAAACTGTAAAGAATAAGTAATATTGTTAATACGAAATTGCACTATACGAGGTGTTGCTATTAAATAACGAGACTGCTCGCCTACAGGGCGCCCTAGAAG
Organism: Tetraneura akinire; assembly: GCA_021307375.1. Lineage (NCBI taxonomy): Eukaryota > Metazoa > Arthropoda > Insecta > Hemiptera > Aphididae > Tetraneura > Tetraneura akinire. The sequence continues at coordinate 5,705,632 of JAIUCT010000012.1, read as the reverse complement.
GGTAGGAAAAAAAACGAGTAGTGCGTTGGGTATCTAGATATCTTACACCGGCGACACTTTCGATGTCCGGTCGACCTGCACAGCCACCAAAAAATGGAAGAAAAAAAACGGGCAGCTGAAAAGCGAAGATCGCTAAATACGAAACGAAACAACGACGAAATGTTAGCTACGGTAAGGGCAGTTAAATTACCACATCAAGAAACTAGTGAGGACAGAAGGAGAGCATATGCCAGCGACAAATGGATACAGCCAAGAGATTGGAGATTAGTAACTGAACGCACGTTACACCTATACATCCCGTTCGAAGAGACATGCATCAACCAGGCAGTTGCGGTGAGATATGTAAAGGCATGACTACAGCAATGTTCGACACCACCGACAAAATTCATAGGTCGTGATAAGGATAAACCACTGTGGTTATTATCAAATAATCAAATAAAAGGTGCAGTATATCGGGCAACATTGACAAGGACAAACATGTTACGCCAGTCTCAATCGACATCTCAGGAGACTTCAATCCCGGGATCACCTGCCTCACCCGTTATCGAATCTGGAGGGGGGGATGGAACGGAGCAGACCGTCAAGAGACGACGACCGACGTGTAATGCCGGGAACAACGTACAAAACGCTTTGACCCATATTTATAAACATTGATGACCATTAACAGCCAACCAGAGGGCACGACGGCATCAGCCAATGAGAGAGCGCGCAGACGTCGTCGAAATCGCATAAATACGGGCAAAAACATTAGATATTCTATATGCAATGCACAAGTAAATTCAGCTATTGACAGAATTAAACTTTTAAGGACAGATGAGAAAACTATTTTTTTATTTAATGAAGCAAAAAAAATAAGTTCGCTTAAGCAGAAGCGTAGATTAACAGAAACTGACCTGTTAAATAAGTATAAAATATTACAATTTGAAATATTAGATAACATAATTACTCAAATGACTGAACGTTTTAAAGATTTAAAAAAATTTCAATTTGTATCACTGGTAGATTCTACAATATTTAAATATTATAAAAATAATGTTCCAAATGAAGAATTGAACTCATTGTTTATAAGTTATAAAAATATCAGTAATTTTATTTTGATTGGTAAAATTAATTATATAATCATATTCTACTCAGGCAAGGGATTTGACTAATAAATTAAGCAGTGATGAAGGAAGAACTTCTGATTTTCCAAGATCATTTTTCAATCATGCGTTAATGATGTCACGGAAGGAGGAGGAAGAAAGAAGGCGGCGAACTATTTTAGTATAACTCATATTTACTTTTGTCTTTGTTATAATTGTTTATTTATTTTTTTTTTTTTTATTTAAAACGTACGTTTTGTAAAAGATATTGTTAGGGATATTGGTATTCGGAGATTGGCCGTTACCATCCCACCATTGTGTTGTATTATATAAATAAATGATGGGGAAGGGAGGGGGGCAAAATGACTAACGTCGGTACCGCCCCGTGTACTCGATTTTTTAAAAAAAAGGTTAGGTTACGTTTTTCCGTAGAGGGAATTCGACGATTTTACGCTATCTCAAAGGTAAAGGAGACGGTAGAAAGGCGTCTTCTTGCCGCCTTCCTCGAAGAGAGCTGTGTGTGTTGGTGGCCCTCGACGTCGCTGACGCATTCAATTCTACGAACTGGGGGATTAAAGACAGATCAATACGGAGTAAAGGAGTACTTAGTGCGAATCATTCAGAGCTACCTACACAACAAGAAACTAATATATGATGATGACAAGAGCTGGAATATAACGTGTGGGGTGCCACAGGGATCGCTTCTCGGACCAACCCTGTGGAATATCATGTGCGACAATCTATTACGTATGGATTTGGACATGAACATAACAGGTCTTCCGGGAAACTCATCTGCCTCGATTATAACATTCGCAGATGATGTGGCCCTCATCGTGAAGGGACAGACAACTGACATTTTGGAAGGAAGGATAAACGAGGCATTGGGGAAGATATCCTTATGGATGAAAGATAACGATTTGCGATTGGCGGCGGAAAAAACTGAATGTGTTATGCCAACCAAAAAGAGGGGATACAGACAACCTGAGATTATAATAAATGACACCAGAGTAGCACCAAAAGAAAAACTCAAGCATCCAGCCGTCGAGCTCTGCCGAGTACTAGGGTACGGTCAGCGTATCAAGACGGCGGCGACCAAAGCCGAGGCTACGACGGAGGCCTTGTGTAGGATCCTTCCTAACGTTGGCAGATCAAAGTAGAAGACAAGGAAGTTGCTATCCACGGCTGTGAAGAACCAGCTCCTTTATGCAGCCCGATCTGGGCCGGTGGTTTATCCTACGAGAAAAACATACGAACCTTGGAGGTACCTCAAAGGAAAATTGCTCTAAGAGTAGCGATGGCTTACAGGACGGTGTCGAAGGAAGCTATACTCGTGGTGGCGGGATTAGTCTCGGCTCATCTAGAGGGGCTAGAGAGGCTAGAGAGGCAAGAAAAGTATGAATTATTGAAGCAGAATGGGTGTCACGAAAGGAGGGAGGCTGTGACTTTTATGGATGTTTCGGCCAGTACCTGCATTGGTTCAAGAAGCGGGAGTCGCCTAAATGCGTGAACTGTGGAGCGAACAAGGACGACGCCGAGCATACTCTGTTCAGGTGTGACAGAAGGTATCGATCAAGAATGGCGTTGGAAGTGATCTTGAGGACGCCATGGAGCCGGAGACGATCGTTGGAAGAATGCTGGAAGATGGGCCAATATGGAATACTGTCAAGCAATTTGTGAACAAAGTGCTGGGTCAAAAAAAAGAAGAAGAGCGGGCAGCCCATAGATCCAATGTGCAAATAGTAATATAATATTAGCTAGGTAGTTAAATATGTGAGCCAAAGGCTAAACCTAGAGGGTTAAAGGCCCCTTGTTTTGTTGTGTACCATTTATGTAAATATTTTGTTAGATTATTATTTTTAATAAACGATGCGGAATACTGGGGGAAGGACGACCCTACCCGGGTGAAGTGACCCCCCGTAAACCTGTGATTTAACACGCACAAAAAAAAGGTTAGGTTAGAGTGAAAGCCCCAACTCGTGAAGAACAGACAACTTCAAAAGAAGCACCGACGGCAGGAGGAGATACTGGTCGGTGAGAATAAGCTTAGTGAAAGACAATTCGGTGTTAGGAAATGCAAGTACCGGCAGGATCTGGTCCCCTTCAGAAGAGAGAATTATGCACAGTTGTGGCACTGGATGTAGCCAACGCCTTTAACGCGGCGAGGTGGTGTAAGATTGCGGAAGCGTCGAAGAGGAAGAAAACGCCAGCTTACATGATGAGAGTTATTTATAATTATCTGAGTGAGCGGGCAATATTGTACGGCGAGGGTAAAAGTAATATGCTTTCATGCGGCGTTTCACAAGGGTCGGTACTGGGGCCGCTTCTATGGAATATCATGTACGACGATCTACTCAGCGTAGATGTGGCGGGAAGACTTCTGGGTCCATCCACGAGTACGCTGGTAGCATTCGCTGACGACATTGCGATAATAGCACTGCAGACTGCAACAAACGTGACGCTAGAGGCAGTCAGAGGATGGTTAGAAGACAACGGCCTTAAGTTATCAACAAGCAAGACAGAAGCGGTCATAGTAACGACAATAACGACAAAGAGAGCATTTGATCTATCAGTTTCCTGCTTAACGGAATAATTATCAACATCAAGGAACAGATTCGCTACTTGGGAGTGGAACTTAGTCGCATCTGGGGTTTTAGAAAACAGTGGCAGCTAAGGCAGGATCCACTGCATCTAACTTAGCTTGGATTATTTCAAATGTAGGAGGCGCTTCCCACAACAAACGGAAAATATATGGCGCCGTAGTACACAGCCAAACACTGTATGCGGCTCCTATTTGGGCCCATGGGCTGCAATTTGAGAAAAACAAATCGCTGCTTCTGAAACCACAAAGAATGATTGCCCTCAGAATTGTTATGGGGTATAGAAAGGTTTCTACACAAGCGATGATACTGGTGGTCGCTGGTATCATTCCTGCCCACCTGATGGCATTGGAAAGATCGAAAGTATTCAAGGATAGGGCAAAGAGAAAAAAATCACGAGATGTATCGTTCGCAAAGTGGCAAGAAGAGTGGAACTAGGCGGAGACGGGCAGATGGACTAGATGGATGATACCAGACGTGAAGAGATGGGCAACAAGGAAGCACGGAGAGACCAACTTACACATGACGCAGGTGCTCACCGGGCACGGGTACTTTGCTGAGTATCTGCACAAATTCAAGAGGAAGGTAGATCCAAGTTATGTGGATTGCTCCGCTCCAAACGATAGTGTCGAGCATGCCGTTTTTCGTTGCGACCGATGGTGGCAACAAAGACGAGAGCTGGAGGCCATGATAGACGAGGTACTGGAGCCAGAAATAATGGTGGACCTGATACTGGGAAGCCGAGAGGGATGGAACGCGGTCGCGAAGTTTGTCAGTGGCATACTCTAAAAGAGTAATCTAAAAGATTTTCTCTAAAAGAGAAAAGAAGAAAGAGTCCGTCAAAGAGCAGAAAGACTAGTAGTTAGTTAGCTTGTTATAGGCCGAAGGCCAAAGTAAGAGAGGTAGAGCCCTCCAACTTATTTTTTGTTTAAAAAACGATATGGATGTAGAGGGAAGGATGACCATTAAGGTAAATTTCCCTTCTACAGCGCCATGATACCAACACAAAAAAAAAGAGTGGAAGCCCCAACTCGTGAAGAACAGTCAACTTCAAGAAAAGCACGGACGGCAGGAAGAGTTACGTACGCAACTCGCACATTTTCGTGGGACCCGATCAACCCAACGCCTTGGAAAATCGGGAAAACGACCGGACTCGGACACCATCCCCCGACACGTAGGACGTGCCAGCCGGCGGGCTTTTCAATACGGCTAAAAAAATTAAGATGAGTCAAACAAAAGGAAAGAGTACCACGAGAATAAATAATGGCCCCACGGATTTCGGGGGAGGGGGGGTCCGACTATCAACTACAGAAACGGTAAAAACTGAAAACGAAAAAAAGACAAACGGCAACGTTGGATATAAGAGTCACGGAACAACAGGGATGAAGATTAATACGAAAGAAGATGTGAGTGATTAGGTGAAATTTCTGCAGGTAATGGAGGCCTCCTATAGAGAGCTTCTGACGCTTGAAGCAGAAATCCCAGCTGCTACGAACACCAAGCGGGAAATAAATAGTAGTGCAGAGAAGCTAGGGAAGGCATTGCGGAGAGTAGTGCAATATGCAAAAACTACTAGAAAGGTCAAGCCTTTAAAATTGTCAGTTGGAACGCAAACTGAAGTGAAAAATGTCCCAGAGGCATCAAAAGCCGTGACCAGAGACTCCTTATGGAGCGCTGTGGTACGTGACAAGAAATTAGAACCGATTACGCAAAACAAAGTCATAATCAGAAAGGAAAAAGTGGAGCAAAAGTAGCTCCATAAACGTCTCATTAACACCGAATTTGCTCAATTTATTGACTGTCTCGACAGACTGGATGCATCAGCGTAACGAATGGCTTGCTCATAGTCGCCGGCGACTTTATCGCTAAGTCTCCGGGGTGGGGTAATCATAGCGAAGACGCGAAGAGCCGAGCTCTAGCGGATTGGGCTTATTCCATGCAATTGCAGGGACAAGCCGACTTTTTCGATGGTTTACAATGGTGGTATATCAAGGTCACACATAGACATCACATTTACATCTATGAGTAACGTACAACAAGTACATGAATGGAAGGTCTTAGATCAGTTCACTGGATCCCTCCACAGATAAATATCCTTTGAAATTAAGACATCGACCAAGAAACAATGCCAACAGGACATCGTTTGCAGATGGGCACGGAGAAAGTACGATCAAACTTACAGGCTTACATCATCTTCGAGAGCAAAATTAGTAGGAAGATTCTAAGAAGTGGCATGCTTCGACCTCACAGGAATGTGTCTCAACTGCTGGAGGCCTGGACACACAAAAAAAGACTGTGATGCGAACGCGTGGTGTGGACTGTGTGAAGAGGACGGTGTCGAAGGCGTGGGTACCCACTTCTCTGGATGTGGGAAATGCTTGACATTCAAAAGATTTCTATCTAATTGTAGGAATAAACGATGACGAGATTACTACAAGTAAATCTTAACTGCTGTAAGGTGGCGCAGCAGCTGCTTTTACAAACAGTCACCGAAAAGAAAACCGACGTAACAATAATATGTGAACAGAATAAGACGCTTTCACATTGGTACTCTGACGTTGATGGGAAAGCAGTGATTGCTATACATCAGGCAATAAACCCAGAGGAAATAGGCAATCCAAGCATAGGGTATGTATGGGTTAGGATCAGAGGGATCCAAGTATAATCCTGCTGTATCCCCTAACATATCGATGCATGACCATAGAGGTTATTTAGAGCAGCTAGAGGCAAGCATACGGCAACATCCGGAGAAGTTATATTGGCAAGAGACTTCAATGCTAAGCATGCGGAGTAGGGCTCAGCGGTAAACGACACAAGAGGACACGAACTAGCGTCCTTGGCCCCTTCTCTGAATCTAAACGTATGCAATGGCGGAAACACCCCAATTTTCGAAATAGCAATGAGTCACTCCATCCTTGACATTACGTTTGCCTGACCGCTTACGGCACGAAACATAATCGAATGGAGCGTTCTAGATGAAGAGACTAAAGCGATCACAAGTATATCTATTACAGGATCAGAATATACGCGGAAAAACGTGGTAACTGCCCCACGGGGAAATTGGACCGGCAAAAACTGAAGTAATTCCTGGATGGTAAAGATATGACGGGAGCGTGCGATGAGGCTATGCCGAGAATTAGCAGGAACACATCTACCACAAACCGCAATATTGGTGGACAGATGAGTTAGCTGAGCTAAGAAGAGCATCGTTAAAATCAAGAAGGTAATATCAGAAAGCGGTAAAGAGAGGTCCAACCGAAGAGCAAAAACAAATGTGCAAAGAGGCCAAGAAAAGCCTACGACTCACGATAAGGAAGAGCCAGGACAACTGTTAGAAGAATTTATGCGCGAAAGTAGATTGCGATCAGTGGGGGACACCGTACAGGGCGGTAATTAGGAACACGGTAACCGATACCAACGAAAATGATCCCTGCGATAATAGCCGAGCTATTCCCTATTCACCCGGCCATGGAAAAGACATGCAAAGGGCACCAATGCAAATACAAATAGTCACCCGACAAAAATCGCCAGCTGGCGAGCACAAGGCTATGCCCGGGAAAGGCACCTGGACCAGTCGACGTGCCGAACGAGAAACTGAAGGTGGCGGTAAGGTCACACCCTTTGATGTTTCAGGAGGTCTATAGGTAATGCCTAGCCAATGGAATTTTCCCGATCCCATAGAAACGAGCTAGACTGGTGCTTATGTAAGAGGAGGTGGACAGGGCTGTCCTACCACTACCACTCCCTAGAATTTTAATATATTTGTTTTTTTTTTTTTGCAAAGAAATGATGGAAGTGACTTCTACGTTTTGCTAACGCAGTTCGGAGATTCGCTTACCGATATCGAAAGCAAAAAAAAACAAAGGTTATGTTAGGTTAGGTAGCTGTGACGTCAAAACAGGCGTCATGGCGGTAACTACGGGACTCAGAGAATTTTTGAATCTCGGAAGGTAACTGGGATTCACAAGGAACCCTAATGCTCAAGAACAAAGAATAAAAGCGCTACAAACACAGCAGAAAAACAGCACGATCCGACGATAAAGACTCTAAAGAAAATTCAAGACGGTTTAAGACAAAGGGCCTGCGGAAACGGCTTAACTTCTCCGTTGACAGAAGATCAAGGTGCTTACGCCATGGTTAACGCACACCTGATGAAACAAGACGAATAGATAGACGTTAATGCAGAAAAATCACATGGTTAGATGCTAATTTACATCAAGACATCGTTCGGTTATTCTAGATGTAGGGTTAGTTCTGCCTAGGATTAATAAAGCCGAAATAAAAAGATGGAATCTCCGTAAAGCAGACTAGAATCTCTACTCAACATATGTCGAGGAGAACATAAACCGTATCAAACCGATTCCTGAAAACTACCTTAGATTTGTTAAGTTGCTAAAAACAGCTGCAGGTAAATCCATGCCTAGAGGACATAGGAAAAATTATATTCCCTGCTTCACAAAAGAATGCGAAAAACTGCTTAATGAATACGAGCAAGATGGCAGTGAAGTAACGGCTAACCGACTTTTAGGTCTGCTTGATGAAGAAAGAAAACGGAGGTGGCAATCAGCTATGGATGAACTAGATTTTACCCATTCAAGTAGGTAAAGTTGGATCCTGCTTAGGAAATTAGGAGCCGCACAACCGACACGAAAGGAAAATTGCGTCAATGCAAACGCAATATCAGCTAACCTTTACAAAACTTCCAACATAAAACCGTTTAAAATGGAAACAATCAGGACTAAAAGATTATACAAAATAGCACTTGATATCTCAGTTGATAAGTCTGAGATGATGACCGACTTTACTACAGACGAGAAAATTGCAGTGTTACTCAAGTTCAGTCATATTATAATTTTCATTTGAACTAAAAATATCAACTTAAAACAGCTATAAAAAAAAATTGTGACTTGGGATTTTTCTAATATTTTAGTATGATGTTAAGTAATATGTAATTATACTTCACTAAAATTTTCAGACCTAAATACCCAAAATTGCCAATTTGATAAAACATTATATACGTTATAACGAGAATTTTACGAAATATTCAAAGTCCAATATTTTGTAGAAAAATTAACATAACGGTTCCAAAATTATACCACATATATAGAGTAGGTACATATATGCATGGTCGTAGTTGGATAGGGAGCCGGGTAGGCTACAGCCCCCTCAGAACCACTCGTAGCCCCCCTAAAATTATAATCTACACTTAGAAAAAAACTAATCTGTGTTCCAATGAATATAGTTAATTAATTTAATGATTAGGAATTTTCTTAAAATTAATGTAAATGGGTGTTAAAATAAATATAATTCCATTGAAATAATTATTAATTCATTAAACTAGTGTCTTTGGTTCTATGTAAGTCATAAATATAAAGAATAATAATTAATAAAAATAAAGATTTGCATTTAATAATTTTTGAAAACATTTTACTTGATTTTATGATATTTAATAAAAGCGTCATAGAAATAATTATAAAATGTACCTATTAAAAATGAAGGAATTTTTTGGAATATAAATTATGACTATATCTACTTAATTTAATGTTAAATATTATTATGTTGATGTTCATTATCATTATTTTAATATCACGGTCAATGATGAGAAAAAATAATATTGCTATTTTTACCATAGATTGACCGATTACCATAATATTGTTTTTTACCATAATGTGTTTGTGCTATTTATTACTCTATGCCTCTATGGCTTTTTTTTAAATCTGACGTTGATCGTGAATTCGTGACGTTTGTATTTAATATTATTTTTTTTGTCGGCATTTAAATATTTCAAAAGTTTTATGTTTGATGTTAAATAAAAATAAACTATCAAGTAGGTACATATCATATTCTTGTGTTTTTATTTGTTTAATAAATGGAAGGTAATATTTCAATAATTATGAATGCACCAATTGAAATATCTAATGAATTTATAAATGAATCAGAATTATTAGATATTTTAATTGAATTGAAGGGCGAATGTTTTTTTAATGAATTTATGGGTAAGTAATTTCTTATAGTTTTAAGATAAAAAAAAAAATTATTCTAAAATTATTATAATATATATTATATAAGAATTAATACCGATTTTACAAAAATTTCAACTTTAATACCTAATTTTTTAAAAAAGTTGTGACTTGAGATATTTCTAATATTTTGGTAACACGCCAAACAATTGTGAGAATTGTACAATATAATTTTCAGACCTTAATACTCAAAATTGCCAATTTTATCAAATATTATATACATAAAAACGAGAATTTTAGGAAATTCAAAGTTCTATATTTTGTAGAAAAATTAACGTAAAATTTTTTTTCACGACAAATTACAATTGCAAGAGTAATCCTAAAATTTAGACATATATTTTTTATAAAATATCAATTGCCGTAAAAAATGCCGTAATAATTATTTGGTATCGATTTTATTCAAATTTTAAATTTAAAGTATAAAAAAATTGAGACTTTAGATTTTTATATAATTTTAGTAGCATGTCAAACAATATTTGATGATGCTACAATAACATTTTCAGACCTTAAAACTCAAAATTTCTAATTTTATCAATCATAGAAATAAAAACGAGAATTTTAGTAAATATTCAAAGTTCTATATTTTGTAGAAAAATTAACTTAACTGTTCCAAATAATTTTCACGTATTATTCAGGTACCTACTTATTATCTATGTGAACACCCAATAAAATTTTCATGTCTCTAAGTACAATATTGTCCGAGTAATCGTAAAATTTAGAAATCAATTTTTTCAAAATTTCAGTTTCCGTGAAAAATGCCTTCATTTTTTAATTTTTTTTTTTTTTTTAGTTTTTCCTTATAATTTTGAGAAATTCGAAAAATGAGCAAAATAGAGTACCAACTACATCCAATTTGCTACAGAAAACATATGCTGATCGTAAAGATCGGAACACAGTGGCGGCTCGTGCCTAGGTGCGCAGGTGCAAGCGCACCTCATGGATCATGCCATTTTATAAAAATAATTTTTATAATTTTTCTTAAAACCTAATCGTTATAAATTGTTCATTAAAAATATCGAAGGCCATTAAAAAAACATTATTCAAAAATATTTTTCGGTAACGAACTAATACGTCATGAACATGTTATTGCTCCTAAAGTAATAACAGTTATACAATATGCACACATCAATCGGTGCGCAACACTGTGACAGCACCACACGGCTATATAAAATACGCATGGTCGACGAGTGGGGGCATCGCAAAATACAATGCAACTCGGTGCGCAGTTACTACTGTGAACCGATTTTTAAAATTTTCTGATATCGTGATTTCTGATTTTTTATTACATAAAGTATAATCATTAAATAATCTGCTCAATTTTGTATAGAAAATAATATTAACTATATTACATTATTACCTATCTAATATGGTACTAAGTACGTATTTTCGTACGTATTATCTTCGTACGTATTTTTTTTAAAAATTTTATTATGAATATTCCTGATTTTAATAATAAAGTAATAGACCTATTTGCTGAATCTAAAGAGAGAAGACTCGATTTTATATACAAAACTAATTAAATTAAAATTAAAATTTAAGTTATTATAAGTTATTTATATATTAATAAGATTTATTATTTATTTAAAACAGTAAAAATATATTACATAATCAATGCTTATTTATTATTATTTTGCGCACCACCTATTTTTAATACCACGATCCGCCACTGTCGGAACAGTATTTCTGGTCGAAAAAATGCTTATCTTCATGCATAAATAAAAATATATAAATATATGATTTAATGTTCATACAAATATATTGTATTTTAGATAAATATTGAAGAAATTTTAACTATTTCTCGAAAAGGAAAACTGATACTTTTATATTTTGAAAAAAATAATAAATTAACACATGAATTAAGTAAAATATTAACAAATATTATCATTGAATATTTAATTGAACAACAAATAAATACCACCCCTAAAGTATTAGAACATATTTCTCTTGGTATAACTAAGCTTTTTAAATCTGAAATTAAGGTAAATATTATAATAAATCAATTTTTAATAATTTAAAGAAATCAAAAATATAAGTACATTTTTTGAATGTCAAAATTTATTTCTTCGTTTAAACATATTTTACAGGAAACTTATTATCTTAGTGTGCCTAAAAATAAACCTAAAGGACATTTATATCAGAAGTATCATAATACTATAGCTAAATTACGCAAACATAATTTATTGAGTCGTTCTAAAAAATTTAAGTTAAATAATTTTGATACAAATACTTCTAAAGAAATTCAATCCAGTGATGAAATTGAAGGTAAATTAAAATTCTTACCAAATCTAGCTGTATAGTATATAAAATATACATATTTATGTTATTTTGTTGAAATTAATAGAAGTTTATTAGAAAAAAAAATGTTAACTGTTAAATATGTCTCTCATATAAATATTAATGTTCTAGATGAATACCTACTTAATGAGTGCCAATGTGCCAAACAATGGCTCCAATTTAATATTGAACCTTTGAGTGAGGTAGAAATAAAATGGAAGGAAACGGCAATGATTCGTAATATATTTTTTAAATCATCAAATATCATTTGGACATAATTTAGTATGCTACCTATAATAATTTAATTTTAAATGTTTTATAACTGGGTTGATTAAAATATTATAATTAACTTACAAATTACACATTTTATAAATAAATATTATAAATAAACCTAATAAATTCAACTACATATTTTCCCGTGGCGCAGTCGTTAGGTAGGCCAGTTAGGAGTCGTAGGTAGGCAGGAATCCTTACGGACGAAATACATGGCCCACGTAGGGTGGATCTCTAAGTCGAATCCCGGTAGGGATTATAAAATTTTTGCATTTTTTCCGGCATTTTATATTTTTCAATGAAATCGGTACCTAGTAAATTCAAGGAAGACATCATCATAGAATCAATGAAAAAAATCATTAAATATAGGTTATGATTAATTCAATTTAGGCATATTGATGAATGAATTCAATGCCGAAGGAAGTTAATTTGACTATTTAATATAATTAAATGAAGTAATAAAATTCTTAAAATTTATGAAAATTATAATTAAATTAATTAAAAATCAAATGTGATAATTTAAAAAAATATATATACTTATTTTTATGAATCAATATATTTGGCTCGAAATCGTACCCAAATTTCATTAATTTTATTACGTTTTTCATATTACGGAATTTTTTTCTGGGTGTACTAATTTCTATTGAATTACCTACCTATATTTCATATCCCAATAATTATTATACTAATTTCATTTTCAACTGTAATTTTTTTTTATCGATAAATTAATATTATATGGGTATATTTTACTCCTTAATACATAGCCGGAACCAGGACCCTTATCTTTAACTCGTAAATGAACACCATGTAGTATGTTATATGCATAGACGTATGGTCGATCGTTGGTGATGACTTTGAACGGCGTCGGGGCTAAGGTTGTGTAGCTCGATGTTTAATTACCCAGTGTCCTAATTAATGAGCTATGAAATTAACACAATATTCAAATAATAATACGAGTACATATTTGTTCATAACAAAATTATGTGGTTTTTCTTTGTTTTTTTTTTTTTTTGTCCCGTTTTGACTAAAAAAATATATGGTCAACTTATGCGTTATGCATCCTCCAGTGACAGTTGAATGATTCCAGTCGATCTCAGTTGGCACCACCACCTAATCGCCCCAGGACAGGCACTGCTTCCTTCCATGACCACCGTCCTATGTATGATGATACAATTTAGTACCATTTACACAAAAGAGCAAAATTGTGTAGTGAAATTTATACAGTCAACTAAATTATATTATTTCTTAATATTCTGTTTCCAAGTAAAATTATTTATATGGGTAACCACTCGTATTTTTCATTTAAATCACTGATATTGGCAGCCAGTCGTGGAGTCCAGTTGAAACTTGGCAGTTCGTCCCAACGACGTTATTAGCAGTTCAATTTTTTGTAGATCAAAATCGGTAGGTACCTATCCATCACTTCAGCTTCATTACAATCAAATAATTCTTCCTTGCGCACGCTATATTTAATCTATTTATTTGCATGTTTAAAATAAAATTAATAAGTAATATTCATATAACGTACAGGTATACTGGCAAACAAACAATTGTTAACGTTACATTTTTATCCGTCTGACAACACAAGTCACAATAATTGAAATTCGCTGTGGTAGGTAACTGTCTACGAACAATAATGTTGGTAAGTATATTATATTATTCTTTTTCTTACAATATAAATTAAACGCTTAGTATAGTAGTCCATGAAATTTTTTTATTATATCTAAACGTAGGTAATTAATCATAATTCAAGTCCATCTTATGTAGGATGTACATATTTATTTGAATGTAGATTAATATTTCCTTTTGCCCAATTACTTTTCTAATGATTTGCGCTTGTTTAGAAAATTTAACTATAATAAAAATATAAAATAATTGATTTAAATGTTGTAAATAAAATATACACATGTTTAGATACCACAAGTTGTCTTGATGGCATTTTTGTTATGCCATGGAATGTCCGCAAATATTAAAATGGATGTTAAAGTATACAAATGGGATGAAAAAATTCAAATATGCTTGTCTGACTTTAATATTCTAGCTAATGTTATATGTACAAATGACCGAGTGTCAGATCGTAAGTATAAGCTATAACTTCTATAATATTTGAATAAAGTATAATTTGAGTAAAAAACATGCAGACATGAAACTTATATAATATATGATTATTAAATCTGTTACGAATATATTTGCAATGTATCCCATGTTCATAATTATATTAAATATTAATACGGATATTCATGAAAACACTATACGTATAACTATATGTTATATAGTATAACAATTCATACGTTTAAAACTAATATAATTTTTTTTTAAAAAAGATATTGAACTCATATATTATAACAATTTGCTTGAGTAAAGATATACAATAAAATATATTATTTTTCATGTAATTTTTCATCATTCATATTTAAATTAATATTTACAATTGAATAGTCAATTGTTTATCATATACAAGACCAGTGTTAAAAAAAATAACCAATACCTATTTATTTTTAGGTATTAGATAAAGTAATAACTTAAATGCATCTCATATAAGAAGATAATTTTCAGTTTTTTTACTTTTTAAATTTATTTAATGAACAGGACAAGCACAATTATATAAAGTGTAGTGTTTTCATCCGTTGGAATATTATTATTATAATTAAATATTATCATGGAATACATCTAAATAACTTAATCGGATGAAAAATAAAATATGAATATAAAACATTTAATATCTATTTTTATTTGCTGTATGTTCTATTTGTAAAATAATTTTTATCAACCACAAGTTTTCCTATTTTTACTATTCACTGTTTTTATATGAATTTAATTAGTATGCACTATTTAAATAATATAATTTATAAATATAAGTTGTACCTAGCCAAGTTTAAACAGTAAAAATTACTTATTTCAAAATATTACATTAATGATTATGAAATAATAAATACAATATTAATCAATATAATTTAATACAAATATTATTTGTTAAACACTATAACTATATTTTCAAGAGAAAAGAATGACTTAAGGTTTATGTTTATTTGTTCTTTTAATTAAATAGTTAAAAAAAATTCCATAATAATATAAGTTGATATTAACAATTTTTATTTATATATGGAAAATAAATACTCATACTTTTTAATGATATTATTTCTGTTAATTCATAAAAATTAGGAAGTTTATATAACTTACATTGTCTTAACTTTTATATTTAATTTTTATTGATATTTTTTCCCAGGTAGAAATATATTGATTAAACATTTTTACAACATAAATATTATTTTATTATAATTATATTTTATTATATTAGACCAGTGGTTCCCAACCTTTTTGGTACTACGGACCACTAGGAGAACTTCTGATACGTCAAGGACCACCTCAATTTTATACCTTATTTTTCTTATAAATAAGAATTATTTTTTTCATATATTTTAGAACTATGTAATATAAATTTATAAATAAACGACGTACTATACACAATTGTCAATAATTAGTGTTATGCCTCAGAGGAAAATGAAGTTATTAAAATAGTTTTACATTTTGTAAGTTTGGTTCGCGGACCATAGGTTGGGAACCTATGTATTAGACTATACATAAATGTAAAGTTATATCATAAACAGTTTATATAATAAAACTATCTACCTATTTACTAATCAATATTTATTAAATTTACAACTTTTATTGACATTTTTTTTCTAATAGAAATATATTAATTAAACTAAAATGGATTATAAAAACAATAAAAAAAAGTGTAATAATAATAATAGTTATTATTTACCTATTATATAATATACAATATCATATCAATTTTTATTCAATTTTTTTTTTTTTTTTTTTTTTTTTGATAAAAATGTATTAATTAGGTATAATAAAATACTTTTATAATATAAATATTATTTTAATATTATAATTATACTAGATATAAAAGTATAATTATATTACAAACAGTTTTATTTATACAATTAATACCTAACTATTTACTTACTAATCAAAATGTAAAAAAAAAAAAAAAATATTAATTATGAGATTTAAAATTGTTTATATATATATATATATAGGTAGATGATGTATTTTATTATTTCATTTATATTTAGTAATTTTTTTTTTTTTTCACAAATAATAAATTTCAAAATTTGTTTCACCTAAACAATGTCTAGATGGAGATAAAATATGATTTACTGTATCTTCTAAATATCTAGATATTCTTTTAACTGGGGCTGAATTATGCAAAGTTGTATTACTTTTTAATCTAATATATTTTTCTTATTTTGTATTTAAATAAAAAATTTAATGATTTTTTCATTATATTTTTTTGTCAAAATATAAAATCATTGAAATCACAATTAGGTACCTATTACCCGTACATTTTAATTTTATATAGTTTTTATATTTCATATAGTACCAACATAATGAACTCCCAATAGTCTTAATTTATATTGGTGTAATTTATAATTTTTATAAAATACAGATAATATAGAAAATTGGAATATAACAATGTAATTGAATGGCCAATGGGAAATTCCTGGTTTGTATCGTATTTTATATTGAAAATTGCCAAATATGTGTTTCAAACTCATAAAATATTAAAATATGTACTTATAAATAAAAATTGGGAAATATGCAAATATATGCAAAATAAAATTATTAAATATTGAACGTAGACGTCATGAAACAAATTTCTATCTATGAATTTATGTGATATAACAATTTTAAAAAAAATACGCATTATCATAAACATCCCAACCCTACCTATAAGCTATCTATACTACTTCAGTATATATAAATGTATATATCAATATTTTTCCCCCTATAACACAACCATACTCTTAGCAATAGTTTTATATTTTTTATATATTGTCTTATGAATTGTTATATGTTATTATAATTTTAATATTTATTTGTAATGATGTAATAGAATTGGCATTATACATTAGGTATATGTATATATTTTCAGCATCAATAATGAGACGCGTTTTGCGTAGTTTAGAAACTCATTTTAACTTGTATACGGAATGTTGTAAGAACATGTGTACACCACTTGATATATTAACAACCTACTGTCAACATCCAGAGCGGTATGATTTTTCTTCTTTTACTGTGGATAATTTATATACCAAATTAATTATTGTATTTTTAATTTTAATATCAAAAACTATAATTATTTAATTTTTTAAAGAAATAATACTTAATTGAATGTGTAATAAAATATACTATTTATAATGTAAGATTGAACTATGATCTACATCTACATTATGTTTTACTATATTTTTCTACAGTACCTAGGTATTAAGTATAGGTACAACATTTTAAGGGCAAGAACTAAACAGTTTTACTGCTTAGTCTAAACAATTGTTTGTAGTATATTTTAATTTTATAGAAACATTAAACAATATTTATCATTATGAGTTATTAAATTTCAGTATGGATGTGAAAAAAGACTTAAAAGTATATACCATGTCTAGTGACCCAGGTACAACATCAACTACAACCACAACACCAAACCCTAGAAATTTTTCACTTAGCAAGGTATTTACGACATTAACAATATTTATTGTAACACTGGCTGTATATTGATTAATAAAATAATTATTTGTATATTGCAATTTACTAATTTACCAATGTCAGGTTTATAATGTTTATTTTATCATTTTATTTAAATTTATAATTTATTTCAAAACTTTGAAACACAAAACTAAAATTATTTATATGATTTGTATAAACAATATTGGTAAATAAATTCTGACATCTTAATCATATTACTATAATATATATATATATATATTAAATTATTTGTATATTACTATAATAAGTATAATATATATATTAATTTATTTGTTTGTAGCTGACGTTTTGCAGTTTTGGAGTTACAGAATACTGCAATGATGGATTAACATTAAAGAAACATTTTGGTTCACTCCTTGCGGCAATAAGAATGATAGGATAA
>JAIUCT010000012.1:5658195-5668512 GCA_021307375.1 Tetraneura akinire | reverse complement strand
ACCTTCTAAGGCAAATCCAATTCTAAACCCAGTAAAGAACTGGATGCGCTCGTGTCGCCTCGCCTCGCCTCGACAGCGCTCGGTCTGGAAGCGGTTTTTTATGCACGAGTCAAAGACCACGAGACAAATTCAATACTAAACAAAAAATGCGAGGGCCTGTAAGCCGAGGTAAACTTCCTCGCCTCGCCTAATGTCTCAACTAGTCTTGCCGAGACTGTCTCAGCGAATGTGTACTGCCGGCATTACAATGAGTATATGAGACGTTGGTAGGTATGAAGCAAAAACTGAATCGAGTACGGAGCAAATAGATACAAATTGCATTAAAAACAAAATTAAACAATATTATTCAAGATTTATAAATATAATAATAATATTATATTATATTATATTATAATATAATATTTATAAATATTATATTTATATTATAATTTTATTTATAATATATATAATTAATTGTGTTTAATTTATTTTATTATTTATTTTATTAGGTATTTTATTTATACAGGTAAACCTAACCTAACCTAACCTTTCTATAACTGTTCAAGTATTTGAGATATATATATAAATATATAAAATATAATATAATATGTAGGTATACGACATATGTAATACATTCTATATAAATATATAATTTTTATGAATTTTCATTAAATCATTTACATTATATATGTATATATATCTCACAATTAGATAACGACTTAATCCACCAAAAAAATATTTTACCCCCCCCCCACCGTAAGAAAATATTTAATACTTTAATAGGCGTATATTTGCTAATAAATTGTAATATAATTATTATTGGGACTTTAGCACCCCTAAAATTTTTAACTTAGTTTCGTCTATGCAAAATTTATAATATATATATAAATATATATAAATTGTAATATTATAAATAAGTAAACGCCATTTAATTTTTAATTAGTCATGTTTATTGTATATAATACGTATTAATATAATAAATATTAAATTATAATAGGAATTAGGAAATAATTATAATCAAAAAGATAATAAACTTAAGTAGGTAAATAATACAATATAATTATATTGAATGATAATATAATTAATAATAATAATACACACATATAATTTGAATAAGATTTTTTTTTATTAAAATATTATAATATAACAAAATATTTTATATCTTATTCTTATATAATTATTCGTGGCATAATTTAATGGCAATACTCTGACCATGACATAATTTTACAAAAAAACATTTATATTTAAAGTCATTTAGCAGAATATCAAATGGATCTGATATAGAAAAATAATTTATTAAAAAAATACCTACAACTTTTGACATTAAAGGCTGAGAAAATAAACATTTCACATTTAAAAATTTTGTTACAGTTAATTTAATTATATTAGTCAAATAACTTCGATGAATAGATTTAATACATACTATATTATCATTTTCTAAAATTATGTATTGGTCATTCGGTTTATTAGTATTAAGTACATAATTGGAAGAATTAATTACTATTTGAGTGTAGTATATAAAATTAAAATCTGAAAGCTTTCAATCAATTTTAAATGATTCAAGAACACCTTGAGTACCAATATTTTCATATTTTCCTAATAAAACTGTTTCATATTCAGTAATTCGATTATGAACTTCTGAAAGAGGAAACCTACCACATTTCATAATTTTCTTTAGTTTTTGGAGGTAATTCTCATATTTGAATGCACTAAAAGCATATAAAGGACCATGTCTTTTTACATAATAGTAAATGTATTAAACTATGTACGTTATAATTACAATATTCAGGTCCATATAACAGAGCAAATTTTTTAACAAATGTATTTAACATATCAAAGGCAAGTGAATTGTGTGTAATATATTTATCTGATGATAGAATACGTACTGCAATACAAAGAAGTAAAAAATGATTATAAAGTGAATTTTTTATAGAACCCTTTAAAACAATTATTCCAGTGTATAATAATATTTCTCTGTATTCTGTAGCCTTAAAATGTGCAAGATCATCTAACGTTCTAGCATCTAATCTAACGTTAATCTTGCAAACTCAGTGGGCACTACATTTCTTAAATTAATTAAATTAGTATTTAAACGAATTCTATTATTATCTGACATACGCATAGTATTATTACCAATACTACCTTTCACCCAGAATTCTAACAATCGTTTCATAACACCCAAAAAAACACAATGCATCGGATCTAAAACAACAACATCAATAATATTTATTGGTAGTTCTAAAATAGGAGAATCTTCAGTGTCATCTTTATGGTACTCTGCATTTGTTTTGTTTCTAAACGACTCATTAGTTCGCAAAGGCGCATTGGTACTCAAAAAACACATTTTAGAATTTGAATGTTTGCCTTTTACCTCACATGAATTACATCCATAATATCCATTAAAATTATTTACATTTCATAAAAAACTTTTTGCAGGTGCATCACAGATGATTTGAGATAATTCAAAATTAATTTTTTTACCTTCAATAATAATACCATTTATTAAAAGATATTTTAATTAATAAATAAATGGTTTTAGAAATTCATTAACACTTTTAGGTTTTCCACTAAAACTATGGTATATCCCTACTGGAAAAATGGTTTTTGAAAGTATTGGAAAATTTAATATTGATAATAAAATATGCTAAAAGTGTGATTTTGAACTATTAGTTAATGGAAGTCCATCAATATTAAAACTAAGTTTTAAAATTTTATTATTGGGTATAAATTGTAATAGTTTTGTTAAATGAGGTTTAATTATACATAAAATTCCTATATTTAAGTATGTACCATTTTCAATTTCTGTGATATGATGTGTTTTGGGAGTTTTCATAATTTGCTTATATCTTGTGCGATGTTTACTCCAGAATTTTTAAATATCTTATATCTTTAAAATATCATTGGCACAACTTCTCGTAACACAATGTATAGTTGTCCAGTTACAAATGCTTTTCTCAATTTCATCCCTTGATAACACTGCAGGTTTTGATATTGAATGTTAGATGCATTATTATTACTATTGGTATATTACATAGAGTTATTTGAGCGAGATTCCTGAAAATATAAAAAAATTAATAAACAAAATATTAATAATTATAATTAGTATATAAACATTTTTTTTTTTTTTAAATACATACAATGTTAAAACATAGTTGACTCTCTATGGTAGTATTAATTACATTTAATTCTATTGACTTATTAGAATTTTCTACGATAAATGGTTTTTCCAAAAAATTAGAAACTTGATTTAATACTTTAGATACTTGATGAGACTGAATATTTCTTTTTTCAGCTTCAACACGTCGATAAAATTGACGCTTGGAAATTAACCCAATGTTTTTTTGTCTCTTTTTAAATGAATGATTATTCTGTAACACTTGAATTCAAATTTTTATTAATTTAAAATATCTACCTATACAATAAAATTAATTTTTATTAACTTATTATTATTACCATAATATTATATACATAGAAGAGTAAAAAAGTTTTATTCTCTGGAAACTCTAGTATTAGCAGATTTGAACCAGTATTGAAGATTATTTTCAAAATCTGTGTCAGTGCATTTATAAGTATCTTTTATGACATCTAAATAAAAATTAAATACCTAGGTATATTAAATCAAATCATATAGGTAGCTAAATCATAAAACATACTTTTCATAATATCTATAATCTGCCTTTGATTTTAACATTTTTCACATTTTTTCCAAAACCTCTTCCTGTCCAACTACATTTTACAGCAAATTCATTTGTAAAAAGTTTTGTAAATATTCTTCTCGAATGACTTTTATAATCAATTCCCCCAATGGAACGAAATAAATATTCCTATAACCAATAATTACTTATTTAGAATAATCCCAATAATATGTAAAATAATAAAATATACAAGACTGTAAATAATACTACCAATTTTCCTTTAATGCATTTATCAGTTTTTAGAATATTCTAGTATTTCTTCACTAAAAATTGGTAAATTTTTCATAAACTCTTGGTCATCATTATTATCAGTGGAAAATGTAGAATAAGAAATTGGTGTTAATGATTTAAGATTCTTTATTTTTATTTCTAAACTATTTAATTTATTCCAAATTCGGTCACCCATCATTTGATTAGCAATTAATTGTGAACGAATATCTTCTAATAGATGTTTTAAATTATCTATAGGTAAGATTTAAAATAAATCTAAATTTATATATAATATAAAATATATTTATATTACATATGTATAAGTTTCAACTATGTAAAAATATAATTATAATGGCCATAATAATTTAATTAATTTACACTTATTTACCTTGTGTAGAGGTGTCTATAGCTGTAACAGCTGGAGCAGTCAAATTTTTAGATGTAACAGTGGATGAAGTAGATGTTAAATTGTTATTATCCATGTCCATATATGTTAGATGAAATGGACGTTTGAAAAAGTTTACATCCGTATTCTGAAAAATTAATAATAAAATAACATTGGGAATTTTAAATAATTATTTAAATTATGATTTGTTTATGAATATTAAACATACTAACATTACCACTAGACTGAAGCAACAATTGATTTTGTGGTACAATGTTAATGTTAGTTGTACTTAAATTTTGATGGTTGGTTTCTAAATATGATTTATAAAATTCATAGGTAGGTTGAGAGTCACAGAGCTTGTGGTAGCCTGAAATACAAATATTTAAATATTTTATTATATTAGATAATTTTAATAAAAATTATTTGGTGACGATTAACAATAAGTTATGTTTATACATTATACTCAGTGGCGTTCAAGTTATTAAAAATATGCGAGCATATTAATAAATTTAGAAGCCTCATGATAATTTAAAAATTCATCGGCTCCAATTTATAAAGGCATTTTTTTTTTTTTTTTTTTTTTTTTGCATACCTAATTATAATACCAAACTTCTTTATATACAATTTATTTGAAATATGGTTATTTAAATAATAATAATAAAAAAAAAAAAATAACAAATAAGTCAATATTTTATTAATATATAACAATGACAATTAAAGAAAAAGTGTATAATACGAGTAATACTATATACTATTATATAATATGTATATTTACACTGCGTTGATTTATTCATACTAAACGATACACACTATATTAATAAAACTAAATTATAAATATCAATTAATTAAATTAATATGTTCATATGGTAATTAATCTAACATTCCAAATGATTCTTTTTATTTGAATAATAATTTAATCATTTGACTCTTTCTTGATAAATAATAAATAAAATAATAATAATAATTAATATTAAACTCAATATGGCCTCTATGTAGCCACATTCTTTAAAAAAAGGTGTAGGGCTGTGGCCAGACTACAATATAAATTTCGGTATATAAATTATACTTAATAAATAAATAATTTAAATTTAAATTCAATTTTGTAAATATTAATTTATTCTAAATTAAATATTTTTTAAATAAGTGTACTCGTATAATTTATCTCAACATTTAGTTATCTTTAAATTTCGATTTAGAAACCGCCTTTATCTTATTTTATTATAGGTATATAAAAATGTTAAAGTACCTACTTTTGTTTTTGGAATTTAAACTTAATATATTATTATATTATTTTACACACACAACTAATTGAATATAATAATAACGTATTACATTTTAAATAAAATAAATTTCTTTCATAAAAGTATAACTGATTAATGTATGATATGATATACTTACAACAGATATATTATTATTGATATTAATATTGCTTAAATCATTAATTGGTGTAAAATTATTAACATGTGTAGTTTCATTCATAAATGTTCTGTATGGGCGTTTATTCATTACTCTATGAGTTGTACTATCCTGTAAATATTTTATTGTACCTATTTATTATTCATAACTAATTTTATAAAATATTAAATACAGTGCAATTTATTAAAGTTATTTATACATATTTATATTATACCCATAATATTAACTATAATAACACTAACTTTTAGACACATAAGATATTCTACATGTGAAATAATGTGTATAGTTAAGACGTTGATTGAAAAAAATAGGTATATTTTTTAGTTTAAGTAGAAAACTTGACAAAAATTTAGGTACGTCTATGATACAATTTTTAAAATGTAAAAATCTTTGAATATATATTAATTAGTTTAATTTGAAATAGTCAAATCCTTTATTTACATATTTTGTAAACTTTTATTTAATTTGTTTCTATGGATAATTGTAACATTTATAAAAATTTCTTATTTATATAAATAATTTGACAAATTGAAAAAATGCTTAGACCATTTAAAAACAAACTTATTTAAAAATTCAAACAAAATATATTATGTTCATTTTTAATATTAAACCATGTCTATATTTTTGTTTCATAAATATAGCTAGGTATTTTATACTTGAAAATTAATTATAAATTATTTTAATTTATTTACAAATATTATTTAATTAGGAAAATAAATGTATTAAATAAAACTCGCACAATGGATATAATTATTAATTTAGTTTAGATATACTTACAAGCTCATAACTAATTAAATTATCAGCATATTCTGATGATTCATCAGCATCATCAATATCAACTGCAAATAATAAGAATTTTACTGAATTTGAATTTATTTTTTTATTTTTCCACGACCTAGTCGATCATTGACATTGCTTTGTTCAGAATCTGATGAATTGATAATATGTTGTAATTTGGTTGCAGCATCTTTAAATGAATCTATAGTAAAAAAATTATGATTTCAATTCAAAGTCATGATTTATTATTGTAGGTATAGGTAACTTTAAAACCATATTATATATGCATTATAATACCATAATAAATATTGTCTGTACGATGAAATGAATGATAGGTGAAATCTTTGGTAAGATCTTTGTAACTTTTGACATAGTTAGATATATTTGTTGATTTTTGTTGGCCATTTACACATATATTGCCCATTATTAAAAATTAACCATATAGATGGCACAGCAGAGTAATCATAATTACAAGGATATTGTCTTCTGTAGTGAAATATCCAATAACCCAAGTCTAAATTAAATTAAAATAGGTAATAGAAAAACATTTAGGTAGAATTTTATACACTTATAAATTATAATATATTCTCCATAGACCATAATATGGTTAGGTTTATTATTATTATTACATAATTAGCTGCTGTAGAAATATATTCATTAACAATTATAGCATTATAAAAACTATTTTACAATACCTTAGGTAATATATTTTATATACTTATCAAATTCAACACTAAATGATTATTGAATATTTATTGGGGGCATCATAGATAAACCTGATCACTGTTTCACTTGTAGGTACTTAGGTGAAAATAGTACTTATAAATAACAGTATTAAGGTTCTTCAATAATTAAACACTAATAAATATAACACAAACATATATTATAATAAATTAATAACTTGTTTTCATTCTCTATAAATTTATATGTACCTGATCAGTTTTTTGTTCCTCATCCAAATCTTTCTTGGTTGCTTGTAGACACGGCGATATTCTGTCAATATTATAATATAATATTTAATTAAATTCAAACGCTCATATTTCATGTAATCAAATAGTAACAAATTCTATTTAAACATACCTCAGTACTTCTTTCCTTTTCCTGTTTATAAAAGTATGAATATAAATTCATGTTGAGTGTAAAGTAAATGTAAAATTCAATATTTTAATATATTTTTTAAATAAAAATTGAAAGATGTAACAAAGACAAAAAAGTACGTTTTTCACAATTATTTGATGATAATTGATAGCGCTGATAAAATTATCATTATGTGTTATAATATGTCACGTGACCGATTCACGAACCACGGTATAGAAAATAAATCTACTTTACCGTGACCGAACCTTAGATCATATAATACATGGATAGACCCTTAGATCATATCGACACCTCCAACGAAAAGGGTCGTAACTCAATTTTTGACGTTTTTGAGTTACGGCTGCATTTTGATAGTATATTTTTTTCTTTATCGACCAAGAAAACAGTCGTATCTATAGCTATTCCAAAGACATTTTAAACTAGTCTCCGACTATATTATAGTTAATTATTTTAATATTATGTTTATTATTTCATAAACTATTATAAAAGTGTGGTTATGTTAATAACTTGAAAAACCGCAATTCCAACGCCACCCATAATAATTTTTTATTTTATGAATTATTATAATAGTTTTTATATTAATAATTTATCTGAATTGGCTGTATTAGTTTAACAATGGATCAATTGCCGAAAGTAAGCATATTATTATTAATTTAAATATTACAGTAATCTGTTTTTAATGTTTTATGCTATTCAAATGAAGAATTTATACTGTTATTAACACCTTTTATAGGATAACAATTTGAGTGATACTTCTAGCACTTGTAGTGTTTTAGATACATATATGTATGGATGTAGTAGTGTTTTAGATACATATATGTATGGATGTATAAGTTCATGTGAATCTAATGCATCTGAGGATGAGGGTGAAAACAACGACATCTTTAAAAATATTGCCATCGAAGTCAATGACAAATCAACATCAAAAAGTGATTTAGTTGTAAGTTAAATGTTGCAATAAAATTGTATTTTTACCCTTTAAATATATACAATAAATAGTTTATAAATACCTAATATTAAAACTGGTTTGAATTCCTAGTTATATTTATTTATTAATTTTTCTTGTAAAACTTATATTTATTATAAAATGTTTTATTATAATATGAGTTTTGACTTGGATTTAACTTGAAAGTTATGTGAATCAGTTAATATTATGTAATCTAATTTTTATTTAGATTTTGTAATGCAAGATTTTTATTTGAGAGATAATTAATAATTAGTTTTGAATAGTTTTTGATGTACTTATTTTTATTAATAATATTCCCTTTTATAAAATATACTTTTTATTATTAAATACTTAATTTGATAATTTAAATTACTTCAAGCATTACTATTCTACAGAATTTAATATTTTGAATTATTTATTTAAAAAGAAAAATATTGAGTAGATACTTTTTAATATATTTGCATGTTATTAACTTTAGGAATTATTGGTATGTGAAGAAGTTATCGACAGTGATAATAGTTTTGACGGCTATGACAGTGACAAAGATCCTGAGTATATTATATTTTCTACTACAGAACAAAAGGTCCAAGGTAGTGACAGCTTTGATCATGAAAATGAAGTAGAAACAGTAATAAATTTGTATATTTTTTAAAATTATTATTGATATATATATATATATAGGATTTGAATAATGCATCTGAGGATCTGATAATAGGAAATATCATGTTAAAATATTTTATTATTATGATAATTATTTATAATTTTTTATATTAAGCGCTTTCCACAATTTTCTTACCTACACAATTATTTCTTACAGGGGCTTAACTTAAATAGTACAAATAGAAAAAAAAGGAAAATCACACCAAAGGAGAAACTAACAAAAAAAAGAACTAAGAATGAGAGTGAATGGATAGATGTAAAGGCAAAAAAACATTTAAACTATGGTGAAGAGTATGTAAATAGATTAGAGATCACTAAGAAGGCAAAAGTTATGGGACCACCATGTAAAAAATGTAGATTAAAATGTATGGATAAACTTAGCGAAGAAATCCGGAAAAATCTATTCAGAGAATATTGGCAGTTAGGAGATCACAGTAGGCAGTGGGATTTTATAGCTAGATGGGTAAAAATAACTGAAAAAAAAGTAGGATCTGTGATTTCGCGAAGAAAATTCTCAAGGAAATATTATTTTCCTTTAGAAAAAAATGAAATTCAAATATGCAAAACCATGTTTTTACAAACACTTTCTATATCAGAAAAGATTGTAAGCACTGTAAGTTCAAAACTTGAACTATCACCAACTATAGAGGCAGATAGAAGAGGAAGACACTCAAACAGACCTCTTAGAATTTCAAATGAATTAAAAGAATGTGTAAAGGAACATATCTCATTATTTCCTGTTGTTGATTCACATTATACAAGGGAAAACAATAAAAAACAATATTTGGATTCAGACCTTAACATTTCGAAAATGCATCGCTTATATTTAGAATGGGTAAAAAAAAAAGAAGTGAGTGTAAAAACACAAAATGTCACTCTTCGACAGTACAATGATATTTTTAATACATCTACTAATATAAGTTTTTTCAAACCTAAGAAAGACCTGTGTGATACATGTGAAAAATATAAAATTTCAACTCCTGAAGAGAAAGAAACTCAGCAAATGTATTACAATGAACACCTATCAAATAAAGATATTGCTAGGCAAAAGAAAATTGATGATAAACAGCGTGGAATTAGTGAACCTAATTTGTGTGTCGCAGTCTTCGATTTAGAAAAGGTTTTAACCACTCCACAAGGAGAGGTGA
>JAIUCT010000012.1:5641990-5658185 GCA_021307375.1 Tetraneura akinire | reverse complement strand
TGCTTTTTACTTAAAATTTACATTTTTATTTTTTATGCAAGTTATACTGTACAGAACAATTTTTCTTAAAATTAGTTAACTTGTTATTATATACTAGTCACTAGTGAGAACTTGGTAAATAAATCAATTTCTTTTTAAATTAATTTTAGTGAATAAAAAATATTAAAAAAAATCTATAAACAAACTGGCACACGACTACACTGTCGTTATCATGTATTATATAGTATTATATTATATACGTATAGTAGAAAAATTTAAATTTCTAAGAAACATAGCATAACATTATAAAATCCTGGTATCTTCTAAAGCAAATAAGTCCAGTAAATAGTAACACTGACACAATGTTAAAAACGTTCCAATGAGTATATGAGACCTTGGTAGGTATGAATCAAAAACTGAATGGAGTACTGGACAAATAGATATAAATTGCATTAAAAACAAAATTAAACAAAATAATTCAAGATTTATAAATATAATAATAATATAATATTATATTATAATTTTATTTATACAGGTAAATCTAATCTGTATATATTAATATTATATATATTTATATTTATTTATATATTTATATTATATTTATAAATTTATAATTTATAATTTATATTAATTCTGAATTATTACATTTACGATTTATTTATTTATTTTTTTTTTTTTTTTTTGTAGCTGTTAAAGTATAAAAAGCAAGAGAATACTGCTGCGAAAAGGATACATGTTAAAGAGGATAGTGTTGAATTTTGATTAAAATTTGAATACAATGATGAATTACATTCGAAACTCGATTCTGAGCGTAGTGCTGTCAGATTTGAGTATTTAGGTGACTCATTTAGTGGTTTAATGGGCATTTCTATTGAACGTAGTGATTGATAAATATAAAAATTTTAATCAATATAAATATTATCTGATGAAATTCGCTCAAAATCCTATTTCCGAATGTTATGATTTATCATTTCATTGAAATTTAATCAAAATTCAACACTATCCTCTTTACACCTATATCCCTTCCCTTTCCTTTTATTTATGCAAAATAAAATAATATATATCATAATAATACAATAATTAAATATAATTAAAATCATAAAAATGATATTTCTCATATTATATTCACTGTAATTAATTATAATCTCTTATTCCGCCTTAATTTTCAATGTCATTAGGTACTCATTTTATATTTATATATTTTGTATTATAGTTTGTGTTTGTTCAACATATTAAAATATTAAAATAATATAGCATGTGTTAAGTTTTAGATTCTGAGCGAAGCGAAGAATGTATTGGTTTTACATTGATGTGTGATTTTTTTTTTTTTTTTTTTTTTTTATGTCTGTAAACAAAATTACGACCCGAAATAATGCTCCGATTTTCACGAATAGGGTATGTTTCCGGTAGCAAAGTGGATGTAGTTGGTACTTTATTTAGGTCATTTTTCGAATTTCTCAAAATTGACCCTAAGCGGTAGAAAAAACGACGAAAAAATGACGAAAAAACGACATTTTTCGCGAAAAATGAAATTTCGACGAATTCTATATCTATATTTCACGATAACTCAGGCAATTTTTAAGATAGAGACCTGAAATTTTTTTTGGATGTTCACATAGCAACTATATATATGTGGTAAAATTTTTACCTAACCGTTACATTAATTTTTTTCCAAAATATAGGACTTTGAATATTTCGTAAAATTCACGTTTTTACGTATATAATGTGTGATAAAATTGTCAATTTTATGTATTACGGTCTAAAAATTTTACTGAAGTATACTTACATATTACTTAACATCAAACTAAAATATTATAAAAATTCCAAGTCACAATTTTTTTTTATAGCTGTTTTAAGTTGATATTTTTAGTAAAACGAAAATCTTAGAATCCATACGTATTAATAAATATTCTGAAAACACTTTATATAAATAATGCTTAGATTTTCACGAATAGCGAGTTTCAGATGTAAAAGTGATGTAGATGGTACTTTATTTAGATCATTTTTCGAATTTCTCAAAATTGACTATAAGCGGCAGAAAAAACTTCGAAAAAATGACGAAAATTCGTTAAAATAAAATCAAGGTAAGAATTTCAAATTTTTATTATAATTTATGAATTAATTTTGTTTAAACTTGGTTTATTTTGTTAATAATCTTATTTACTTTATATATTTATTAGATCTAATATGATAAATCTCGTATAAAAAAGATAAATTATAAATGTTTAAGAAAAAATCAATCCGGGTAAAGTGAATACAATATCCATTTTGCCCGGATATTTATATTCATGCTTTTATAAAAATTTCGAAAAATGAATAAATATATTCAATTTATTTAGATGGTGTAAAATTATGTAAGAAAAACAAATCAAGGTAGTTGGTCTGAAAAAGACTTACATATGGCCATGTTTGAATATGAAAATGGAACAAAAATATCAACTGCTGCGTCAATGTATAATATACCATTTGCTACACTATATAGAAGGATAAAATCCGGGAAAAAAGATAAAAAAATTAGGACGTTTTAGAAAAATATTTTCAACTAACCAGGAAAAAGGGCTTGTTGATTATCTCAAGGAATTGATGCTGTATTTTATGGGTTAACTAGGTGTGATTTTAAAAATATTGTTTATATTATATGCTAATTTAAATAATATTATAAACATCCTATATTGGTGTGTACTTACTAGATAGTAGAGATCAATTACATTGAAATTTCAATGAGAATAATACTGTTATGAAAAACGTTTTAAAAATACCAAAATGCATTAATAAATAATAATACATTGGGAATTTGAAGATAAGAGTTAATTGCAGAGCGGTCAGGTTGTAACAATCTAAACAGCTTTCAAAAAGAGTTTACTTTCTGAAAATGATATTATTCCATAAAAAAAGTTAATAATAATACCGATACACACTAATATAGCCATTATTTATAGTTCTTTTAAATTATTATATTTTATTCGCATATATGAATTATATTAATATTATTAATATTATTTAAATATTTTATAATTTTCGGTGGGAGAACAACTTCTTAACTCCCCTGAATACGCCAATGCATATGTGGTAAAATTTTGTAACCGTTACGTTAATTTTGCTACAAAATATAGAACATTGAATATTTCATAATATAAGTTTTATGTCTGAATCATCATATCAAAATATTAGAAAAATCCATGGTCTCAATTTTTTTTTATAGCTGTTTAAAATTGATATATTTATTTTTTTGTTTTTATGACTGAAGACACTTGTACTACCTAAAATAATGGCTCGATTTTCACGAATAGCATATGTTTCCGGTAGGAAAGTGGATGTTCTTGGTACTTTAATTAGGTCATTTTTCGAATTTCTCAAAATTGATCCTATGCGTTAGAAAAAACGATGAAAAAATGACGAAACAACGGCAATATATTAAATCAATACCTAGGTACATTATCTGACTGAACTTCGCTCAGAATCGTTTTTTCGAATGCAATGGTTTAACATTGCATTTAAATTATAATTATAATTAAATACTATGATATGCACACATTATTAATGAGTTTTGTTTATTTAATTATAAATAACCACTGTTGAATTAATTTACAGTGTTAAATGTTGTTATCACTCATATAAGGCAATAATTGTGTATCATACTGTTATCAGATATATCTAATGTAAATTTTTTATGATCAAACAACATTGTTGTGCTCAAGGACAAGCCGCTCACTGATCATTTTGGAACTTGTTTACGTATAGTTATTTTCTGTACTCTGTATTTAATAATATTCAATTATAATCAAGTTTTTTGTATATACAGTCAGTGGCGCAACTAGGAGGGCGCAAGAGGGTCTTTAGCACCCCTTGTTTTCTTTAGGCCTAACTATAATAATTACATTAAAATACTGTCAATTTTAAGTTTTAAAGTTTTGTTTAGAACTATTTTGTTGAAATGTCTTATAATATTGTCATCTATGAATATTATAAATTGATAATACTGCATGAAACCTAGAAAAAATATAAAATGTAAATGTCTACTTATTAGGATAATAAAATATGTTTAATTTTAGAATTGTTATAGTGATTCATAAATAATGGGAAATAGCATTTGGTGGTTTTTTTTTGTTACATAATTTTAGCACCCCCAATATTTAGGCTCTAGTTGCGCCTATGTACACAGTCTCGTACTAACACTATTGTTCTTATTTTTTTCATCACGTTTTCATCATCATTACAAGAATGGCAGAGAATGATAATGTAAGTTTAAAAATTATTGTTTTCAAATGTTGGCCGTAACTACGATAAACGTGGTCCATTTTGAATTTTCAATTTTCCATAATGTGTTTAATCATATCAATTGACAATTGGTATTTGAACATTGACTCCTTTACCGTCATGAAAACAGTCATGTGATATTATACCTTCAGAAACCATGATAGTCGTAGTTACAGCCAATATTTGAAAAAAATAATAATTATTAAAACATAAAAATGTTAATAAAATAATTACAACTCTCTTGTTCAATAATAAAAATTACGATAAAATATATTATTTTATTTTTGAAAATTACATCCAAATAAATTACCATAATAGTAGTTAGGTATTATTCAAATTTTAGTTCCGTTTACAATATTCATAAGATTTTAAATGATTTTATATAGGTATCTTTGTTTCCTACTTTAATTTATTTATTAGACTTTAAATAATATTTAAAAATTACTATTTTATTTTTTTATTTCATTCATTTACTTTTTACATAATATAATATAATACTTAAACTTTAAAATACAATAAATGCATTCAATTTGGATGCATATTCTTGCATTATTTAATTTATTATCACACTATATGTTTAACAAATATATTTGTAATTAATAAATATTCTTATTATATATTATTCTAGAATGATCCTGATCACCTTCGTTTAATTGTATTGTCTCAAGATAACACTACTATTAAATTTATAATTCGAAAAACTGTTCCTTTAAGGAAATTGATTAGAGCATACTGTAAACTAACTGTAAGTATAAACAAATAAAAGGTAATTTATAATATTTATTATAAAACATTATATTTATAAAATATGTTAATATCTACCTTCAATGCTTTACTAAAATTATTACGATTAAAAATAATTTAAATGAACTATAAATTTAATTTTTATTTTGCTAGAAAACTATAATTAACATAGGCGTGCGCACGGGGGCAGCACATGGAGCAAATGCTGCCCCTGAATATCATTTTTGGACGGCTTATCATTGAATTTCATCATTGATAAATTAAATTATATTAGATTTGTAAAAAATTTGTTTTAATGAATAAAATATTTTTTAAACAATACAAGATTAAATATAATTGTTAATTTGTGATACTTTAAATTAACTATAAAATAAATGAAATTACGGGCTGGGTTTTTTCAAAAATTGGGCAGAATTTATTTTCTGCTGTCTCTGAATTTGAAATCTGCGTACGTTTATGATAACATAACGCATTATGACAAATTTGAACTTTATGAACATTTATGACATTATGATAGTCGTAGTTACAGCTTACAGCTAATATTTGAAAGAAATAATAATTATTAAAAATAAATGTTAATTAAATAATTACAACTCTCTTGTTCAATAATAAAAATTACGATAAAATACATTATTTTATTTATGATCAAAAAACATTGTTGTGGTCAAGGACAAGCCGCTCACTGATCATTTTTGGAACTTGTTTACGTATAGATATTTTCTGTACTCTGTATTTAATAATATTCATTAATATACCTAATAATCAAGTTTTTTTTATACACAGTCTCATACTAACATTGCCAGTGGGGTACATTCAAATTTGATCTGGGGGAGGGGTTAATAAAATAACCAAATCTAAAACCTTCCCTTTAAAACTACCTACCTATTTTCCTAACAATCAAACACATTACACGTATATATATTAATAGTCGACATAGGCGCCCGCAGAAAATTTATTAGGAGGGTGGAAATAAAATTATACTCCAAAATATACTTAATAACAATTTTATTCTTTATAAATTATAAAAGAATTACATCAAAATTGTATTTAATTTTTTTTATTAATTTATTGTGTATAGTTATTATTTATTTATTATTAAATAAAAATTGTAGCCTTCGCGGTTGTTCTATTGCAAACCTTGTAATTAACTGTTCAATTATTTTTTCTTCACACCAATAATTTCGTTATGAAATCTTTTTTCGTTGTTGGTAAAATATACTCATATAGTTGATATTATATATTACTATGACGTATGATTGTGTATACAACTTTACACGGATGATTAATAACGAGAAATTCATCAATAATATCACAATTTTTTTTTTTTTGGTCATGGGGGGTTTAAACAACCCCACCCGAATGTACGCCACTGAAAACTGTAGTTCTTATTTTTTTCATCACTTTTCATCATCATTACAAGAATCATTACATGAATTACAAGAATATATAGGTGTGCAAATCATAGTGTTTAATTCTAATTAGAATTTGAATGCAATTATAAACCATTCCATTGCATCCGAAAAAACGATTCTGAGCGAAGTTCAGTCGGATAATGTAGAAATTGATTAAAATTTTGACATTTTTTATGAAATATTTAAAACACAAAATTTTATCACACATATGGTATATACATGAACACCCTATAAAATTTACAAGTCTCTAAATTGAAAATTGCCCCAGTTATCGTCAAATATTGAAATCGAATTCGTCAAAATTCAGTTTTCGTGAAAAATGTCGTTTTTTCTACCGCATAGGGTCAATTTTGAAAGATTCGAAAATAAAGTACCAACTACATCCACTTTCCAACCGAAAACATATGCGATTCGTGAAAATCGGTGCATTATTATGGGTAGTAAAAGTGTCTTTACTTCTCCAGACATAAAATAAAAAAAAAAAAAAAACTAAGACACACATCTTTATAAAACCAATACATTCTTCGCTTCGCACAGAATCTAAAAATTACCTACAACGGCTACACGCTACAAGTGTAAAATTAATATTAGCACTAAGAAATACTACATACTACCACAGAATAGATGAAATTAATAGATGAAGTGAATCTATTCATCTATTCTGTGATACTACTAAAAATACTACTACTAAATACTACTAGAATCGTAATTATTTGTATAATTATGTAGGTACTCGTATATAAAAGTATTGTATAATATCTATTACCCTTTATTATTTATATTCTATATTATAATATTACCCAAATCTATAGTAGGTATATATTATATTACTAAGGAAGTATGCCAATAAAACAAATTATAACTTCGTATATTTTTTTTCAAATAACATAACATATTTATAAATATTAAATATTATATTTTATTTTATACTCGTATGTCTATAATTTTGATACGTCAAAAATAATTATTGTTCTATTCTGCTATTCTGTGGCAACGTTTATAAGAGTAATTTTTGTATTTTAATTTTATTATAGATATTAGATAATCATTCCTAAATAGGAATAATATAATACAATAATATTTTATATTCTAAAGTTAAGTTAGTCATATTATTATTTATAATTATAAATAATTCCGGAAAATGAACGCGGGCGCACGCGTCGTGTCTGTCAATAACATAGAACTAACCCATGAACGGTGAAACCGTATGGTATAGTGTTGTTTCGGATAGTGAGAAAATGATCGTGGTTATTAGTAATTAATATTGACACGATATAAACATTATAGGTGGCATCACATTATAGTGTTACGTTATTATTTCAATTAATATTAAAACAATATCAAATAAAATCAATAAAAAAAAGATGAGCTGATACTCCTGCCGCACAGGATACAGGTGTGCGGATCATAGCGTTTAATTTTACTTAGAATTTGAATGCAATGATAAACCATTGCATTCGAAAAAACGATTCTGAGCGAAGTTCAGTCAGATTATAATTTTCGTTTGAACTAAAAATATCAATTTAAAACAGCTATAAAAAAAAATTGAGATTAGGGATTTTTCTAATATTTAAGTATGATGTTAAGTAATATGTAAGTATACTTCAGTAAAATTTTCAGACCCTAATACCAAAAATTACCAATTTTATCAAACATTATATACGTAAAAACGATAAATTTACGAAATATTCGAAGTCCTATATTTAGTAAAAAAATTTAAAAAACGGTTCCCAAATTTTACCACATATATATAATAGCTATGTGAACACCCAAAAAAATTTTCAAGTCTCTAACTTAAAAATTGCCCGAGTTATCGTGAAATATAGAAATTGAATTCGTTAAAATTTCATTTTTCGTTAAAAATGCCGTTTTTTCGTCATTTTTTCGAAGTTTTTTCTACCGCTTATAGTCAATTTTGAGAAATTCGAAAAATGACCTAAATAAAGTACCATCTACATCCACTTTTACATCTGAAACTCGCTATTCGTGAAAATCGAAGCATTATTTCGGGTAGTAAAAGTGTTTTCAGAATATTTATTTATATGTATGGATTCTAAAATTTTCGTTTTCCTAAAAATATCAACTTAAAACGGCTATAAAAAAAAATTTTGACAATGGATTTTTCTAATATTTTAGTATGATGTTAAGTAATATGTAAGTATACTTCAGTAAAATTTTCAGACTAAAATACCCAAAATTGACAATTTTATCACACATTATATACGTAAAAACGTGAATTTTACGAAATATTCAAAGTCCTATATTTTGGAAATAATTAATGTAACGGTTCCAAAATTATACCACATATATATAGTAGCTATGTGAACATCCAAAAAAAATTTCAGGTCTCTATCTTAAAAATTGCCTGAGTTATCGTGAAATATAGAAATTGAATTCGTCGAAATTTCATTTTTCGCGAAAAATGCAGTTTTTTCGTCATTTTTTCGCCGTTTATTCTACCGCATAGCGTCAATTTTGAGAAATTCAAAAAATGACCTAAGTAAAGTACCAACTACGTCCACTTTGCTACCGGAAACATACCCTATTCATGAAAATCGGAGCATTATTTCGGGTAGTATTTTTGTACACAGACATAAAAAAAAAAAAAAAAAAAAAAAAAAAAAAAAGCAACAAAAAATAATCACACATCATTGTAAAACCAATACATTCTTCGCTTCGCTCAGAATCTAATATCAAAACATAAAAAAGTACCTAACCCATTAAAATAATTTTAGAGATAAAGTACTTATAATAAAATATATAGAGGAGAATATTTCCAAGGGAACCTCATATCCGACTTGTAATATGTATAATGTGTAGGTAGGTATGATGATTATATAAATATATTTTTTTAATATTTTAAAATCATTGTAACTATTTTCTGGATTAATATTTTATAAAACGCATAGGAGGTTTCTTCACAAATATTGTTCTCAATATTTTTCATAATAACTATTTTATCTCTAAAATTACTTTAAACGACGTTATTTCTGTTTTACGTAAACATGTTTTTACATTAGTAATTCGGGAGTATAACTTCCTATTAAGAATAATAAAAATTTAAGTACATTTATCTAGTAATGTATTAATATCTTATAAAATATTTTGCCACCTGGGCCTTCAGGTGCTCAGCCCACCCCTGGTGTTGCAGTATTTCAAAAATTCATTAATGTATTGGAGAAAAATAGCGGATTAAAAACAATACTTAATATTTCTAAAATATTAAGTGGTCAAGAAACTTCAATGGAAATTCTTCATGATGATTTGACCAATAACGATATTACTTACTTCAAATATGCGCCAATTACGTCAACTGATGTTGAACATAGTTTTTCGAGGTACAAAACTTTGCTCGCGGATAATCGGCGATCATTCAATTTTGAAAACATAAAAAAACTTTGGTCCAATGTAACACTTTTGATGGTAGGAACAAAATTATATTTAGAGCATTTTAATTAGATAGGACCTATCTTTTCTAAAAACCTGGTGGTTTTTCTAATTTTCATTTATGTATTTCCGGTATATACCTGTAAATATAACAGAAATAATCTACAAGTACATTTTTTTTATTCAAGAATCATTTAAAAGATATTTTTATCGTTTTTTTTTCTTTTTTTTCTTTGCTTTTTCTATATTTATAATTTTATAAAATATTTGTGTTTTTACACAAAAAGAAAAATATAAATGCATATTTTTATTCCATATTTATATTTGTACTTATTTAAGTGCATTAAGTTCCGAGCCCTAGACTCATAACCATCGCCAGATCACTCATGTCGATCGGTGTTAGAGCCGGTAAAATTGACGAATGGGCCATGTTGTATTTTTTATTGTATTCA
Source organism: Tetraneura akinire (assembly GCA_021307375.1). Taxonomy (NCBI): domain Eukaryota; kingdom Metazoa; phylum Arthropoda; class Insecta; order Hemiptera; family Aphididae; genus Tetraneura; species Tetraneura akinire. Next base: position 5,647,954 of record JAIUCT010000012.1, on the reverse strand, counting down.
CAAATGATCATATTATATAAATATATTATCTGAAGTTAATAATTTTAATAATAATAAAATTTGTTTAAAATTTTATTTATTTTTTTTTTTTTTGTTAAAAATATTCGTGATAACTTGGTTATTAGATCTTGAAAAGCATGCGTAGAATGTAAATAATTGTGCAGGGTGGTAACGTACAATATACAACAAATTTAAAAGTAATATAATTGTTTAATAATTTTATATTGAATTGTACTTATAAATTTTACTTTTCATGCACAAGCCGTTAACCTTAGTATATAAATATAATATGATGATCTCGTGTAATCGTGTACATATAAGCAGGTTATTTACATACTTGTTACTTATTAGTAAGAAAACCACATTTAGTTTAAAACAATTAAAACTATAAATTTATATGACTAATTGACAATAATAAATCAATATAAAATATTTTATACGTAGATAGGTACCTATACTAGATTCATTATGTATAAACTTAACAAAGAGTTATAAAATTTACAATACTATAATTTATTACCTATTGTAAAATATATGCGTTTTATTTAAAAATTAAAATTATACTAATATATTTGTAAACGTTATAAAACAATAAGGTATTATTTTAAATATACCTAGGTTACACATTTCATTAACAATTATTATTAGATGAATAGTTTAAAATAAGAAAATTATTTTACGTGATAGTGTGATACCTACTTAAATAGCTAACTCTTATTTTATATATTTTACAATGATAATATATTTTTAAACAATAATGCAATAAAAAAGTATTACAATGTATATCAACGATATATCAAAGATTAGAATTGCTACTCATAACTATATTCATTGAATCAAAATTTAGGTTTGATAAACATTTAAAATCATATTATAATTTAACTTTAATCATTACATTTTAGTGAAACGATAAGGAATATACCGATTTCAGTTTTTTTTCCTTTTTAATTCAGTTTGATCTTCGCGACTTCTATTTTCCCAGCTCATAGTAGCATCATTAGATTTATTTGAACGCCATAAATTTTTAAGATCATCACAATTTTCAGTACGTCGCAAAGTACTAGCGGCAACATTTGATGTCGATGGTGACTCAGATTCGTCTTCGAGTGGTTTGCCCAAATTCTTATTATCCTGTGACATCGCAACTTGTATATATGTTTTTTGCCTTTATTCTGTATCATAAAATTATCTATTTTCATAAAAAAGATAAATTAAATTAATTTAACTTGCATGTGCTCTAGTTTTTTTTATTTAAAACTATATTAAAAATTTTAATTACTGTATATCTTGTACCTACTAAAAAACAGGACGATATTATGTATTTTAAAATTATAATTTATATATACAATGCTCGAATCGAAAGAAAAAGTAATATCGGCTTTTAAAAAAAAAAAATAGCTTTTCCCTTCGTTATTTTGTGTGTATTATACTTTTGGAGGGAGTTAATAGGCTTATATAAAAAAAAAATCATTTCTTCTCCTTCTGTGTTCTCCCCTCAATTCGAACACTGTTAATATATTAAATATAGCAATTGCAAAAAAAAAAAAAAAAAAAAAAAATTGTAAGTGATTGATAAAAAAAAGTAATTAATTACAAATTTACCTACGAAGTTTGCGAGAGTAAAACAATAATAATAACAGTAGTAAATAACCATAAACTAACAATATAGAAAAAAAAATACCTAGTCGAAATGAAATAAATAAAACGGATATAATAATATTAACGTAACACAATGAATAAATTTATTATCAAATATTATAATATAAAAAATATTAAATATTAATTAGATAAATAAATATATAATGTGATATCCAATTAATCTGTTATCCCTCTAACAATACAGTAATCTGTGGAGTTAGTGTTTTTATACCACAGAATACGAATTTAATACACCTGTATTATATTAAATATATAATAATATATTCGATAAATAATTTATCAAAGCTCTCTATGTAATGCTACATAGAATTGATTTACACGAATTTAAAGGACAAACTATAATTTTTTTTTTCATTTCTCCGTGGAATTCGGTAGTCTCCATGGTATTTCGTATTATGATTTTCTATACGATGGCGTATAGATAGTCGATAGACTATACTGCGTTTCAAGAGAGAAGGTACACGACTCGCGCATCCAACTGACGTCGTCAACACCACGGTGGCCAAATTTCCCCCACTTCTTACCGCTCGACAACTCGCCGTGATTATACACCCCGATAATTGTAACGTACTCAAAGCAGTGGCGTATTTATGATTTTGTCAAGGGGGGGGGATATGAATTTATTGAGGTAGTCACAAACTCGAATATGATCCCCCGCCCAACCATCAAAGTTCCCATGAAATAGCTTATTATTAATATATAACGAATATGCGATGTCTTAATCATAATAAACGTATCATTATAAGGAGTTATTCGATTAAAATATTAAATTAAATGTTTATTAAACCAAAATAAATAAATTACATTAACGTCGAATAGGTTAAGTTACACCTTAGAATATAATATTACTCTAATTAATAAAAAAGGGATGGGATACAGGTGTTTAATTTTGATTACAATTTGAATCATTACATTCGAAAAACGATTCTGAGCGAAGTTCAGTCAGATAATATATTATGTACCGGTTAATTTTTTCACATTTATCAGTCCCTACGTTCAATATAAATACTTTTACTGAAATTTCAACTTTGAACACCTATAAAAAAATCGAGTCTTGACATTTTCCTCATATTTTGGAAATTCGTTAAGACATATATCAGTATGCTTCAATAAAATTTTCTGTGTGTGTCTTTTTTGTTTTTAGAGATGAAGACACTTTTACTAGGTACTCGAAATAATGCTCCGATTTTTACGAACACCATTATGTTTCCTGTTAAAAAGTGGATGTAATTGGTACATTATTTAGGTCATTTTTCAAATTTCTCAAAATCACCCTCCTATACAATAGAAAAAACGGCATTTTTCACGAAAACGGAAATTTCGACGAATTCGATTTCAATATTTCACGATAACTCGGGCAATTTTATAGGTAGAGACTTGAAAGTTTTATTGGGTGTTCACAAGCCCGGATTAAGGGGGGCCAGGGGGGGCCACGTCCCCGGGGCCCGTGAAAGTCATGGGCCCTTTTATATTTTAATCTCAAGGCTATAATTGTGTTCCGTAAATGTCTCTTTGAAAATTTTTTTATACAAGTATTGTATTTTTTCATAAAACAATTTAATAATTTTATTATTGAATTGAATTTTTTTGTTCTATTAGTTATTATTATAAAAATATTTTTAACTTACAAAATATGTAGGTATAATTGTATATTTATAATTGATTCGTAAAATTATGCGATATACAGTTAAAATTATGATGGTATCACCGTGATGGTTTTGTCTTTTGTGTAAATATTATTTATTATTTATAAATTTGTGTTAATCCATAATCTTACTAAATTATATTGTTATTAATAATTATTATGTATACTTTTATATTATTTACATTGGGTAGTTATATTAATTTATTTTATTAAAAAATATTTTTTATTAATCTATCATCTTTAATCATTTTGTCAACTGAATGTGATGTTCTAGAAGAAATAAGTTTTGAAGAATCATTGGTAGGATTTGCTTCACAAAAAGCAAGAAAAAAGTGTTTTGTATAAAATATTCAATGTACAATATTAAAAAAAAAAAAAAGATGAGCAGATACTACTGCCGCACAGGATACAGGTGTGCGAATCATAGCGTTTAATTTTACTTAGAATTTGAATGCAATGATCAACCATTGCATTCGAAAAAACGATTCTAAACGAAGTTCAGTCAGATTATAATTTTCGTTTGAACTAAAAATATCAACTTAAAACAGCTATAAAAAAAAATTGTGACTTGGGATTTTTATAATATTTTAGTATGATGTTAAGTAATATGTAAGTATATTTCAGTAAAATTTTCAGATCCTAATACCAAAAATTGCCAATTTTATCACACATTATACGAGTATACGCGAAAACGTGAATTTTACGAAATATTCAAAGTCATATATTTTGGAGAAAAATTAATGTAACGGTTCCAAAATTATACCACATATATATAGTAGCTATGTGAACATCCAAATAAATTTCAGATCTCTATCTTAAAAATTGCCTAAGTTATCGTGAAATATAGAAATCGAATTCGTCGAAATTTCATTTTTTCGCCGTTTTTTCTACCGCATAGCGTCAATTTTGAGAAATTCAAAAAATGACCTAAGTAAAGTACCAAGTACATCCACTTGCTACCGGAAACATACCCTATTCGTGAAAATCGGAGCATTATTTCGGGTAGTATTTTTGTACACAGATAAAAAAAAAAAAACAAAAAACAAAAAAAAAATCACACATCATTGTAAAACCAATACATTCTTCGCTTCGTTCAGAATCTAAAAATGTTAAATTTATTGTCTTAATTATTTATTATTAGCATAATTTAAATTATATATTGTACTAGAGTCTAGAGTAGTTCTTATAATAATAAATATAATAATATATTATATTATATTACATATTTATTTTAAGATGTGTCATTATTAAAAAAAAATGTACTCATATTTATAATATTCAAGTAATGATCAGGGCCCGTAATGGAATTTTATCCCCAGGGCCCTAAGTGGTCTTAATCCGGGCTTGGGTGTTCACATAGGTCATAGGCAATATATTATATATATGAGATAAAATTTTAAAACCGTTACATTAATTTTTCTACAAAATATAGCACGTTAAATATTTCGTAAAATTCTCGTTTTTATGTAGGTATATAATGTTTGATCAAATTGGCAATTTTGGACAGAAATGTATGAACATTTTACTGAAGTATATTTACATATTACTTAATATCATATCAAAATATTTAAAAAATCCCAAGTGTAAATTTTTTTTTTATAGCTCTTTAAAGTTGATATTTTTAGTTTAAACAAAAATCTTAGAATCCATACGAATATTCTTCTTATTATTTCTCAATAGGTTAGGTTACTTTTACAATAAACATTAATATAAAATCTAAAAAATTTGGAAAATTTTTGAATAATTATTGAAGGATACTGATGAATTTCTAAAATATTATAGGAAAATTTATAGAAAAATATCAATAATTAACTTTTTTATAGGTGTTTTAAAATTGAAATATCAGTAAAATTAATATTTAAAGTATTTATATGGATTCTTCTTATTAATTTATTATATTTCAATATTTTATAATAATGTTAAATAAAATTGACAAAATTTTCTTTCAAAATTTTGAAAATTTTATTGAACCTTAAATAAAGTTTACTTAACTCAGAAGGAAATGCATTGTATGTAAATTAAATAAAAAAGAACTGACAATAAGTATATATGTAAAATATGTGATGTGTGTTTATGTCCCACTCAATGCTTTGAGTACTATCATACCAAAAAATAATTTTCTTTATCTAAATCACCTTAATATTTTTAATTATGTTAGTTCATTATATTTTTTATTTTGTATGAAAATTGAGAAATAGTGAAAACTGTTATTGAAGCTTTAGTTTATATAGCTCGTCACAGTATTGCTTTAAGGGGTCATAATGAAAACGATATATCTCTAAATCGAGATAATATTTTGGAACTTATTACCCTCATAGCAAATTACCATCCATTATTAAAAAAAACATTTAAATATAATAAAATTAAAAATAGAAATCGTCTCACATTTTTATGGAACACTAGTCAAAATGTGTTATTAAATATTTTGAAAGAACAAATTCGTTCCAATATAATAGATCAAATAAAACAATCTCAAATATTTTCTGTTATTATAGATAGCAGAATTGTTATAACAGATATTTTTAATTTAGAACAATTTACGTTCATAGCTCGTTATGTGCACAAAGGAATTACCTATTCAAGAACATCTTGTTGCCCTTGTAACTGCATCTGATGGAACAGGTCAAGGCTTATTTAATGTATTTTGTAAAATAACTGAT
>JAIUCT010000012.1:5618647-5641980 GCA_021307375.1 Tetraneura akinire | reverse complement strand
ATGCTCAATCTTATGATGGGGCAGTATTAATGCATGGACAGTATTGTGTGTAGACAGTAATTAGACAAAATTTAGTACTTGATTTAGTGACTTACTTTAGTGACTTGGCCGATTACTAAACACGTGTAACCCCAGTTTAATTTTTCCTATTAAATCTTAGTACCTTGTACATAGGTATTTACTAATGAAATATGAGTAATATTGAAATGAATTATAAATAATTATTCTTACATCTTACTTCATAATTTTCTCAAATATTTTTAATTCTAACATAATTATTAGTTGCAGTACCAAGTGCCTATAATAAATAACAATGTGTTGACTGTTAAAGGAGATGGGATTTCATTTTATTTCTAAGTAAAAAAAAAAAAAAAAAAAATACTTAAATTAAATAAATTTTTTTTTAAATATTGCACCTATAGAATTATTTATACTTATATTAATTTATCTGTTATTTACATATAATGTATATTTAACATTTTATAGATTTCCATTAAAGAATGATAGTTTATTTAAAAGAAAAGAAAAAAATGTTACTTATTCAAAGAAATAACGTAATTTTCATTTACATTTAGTTTTAAAATGATTTTTAGTTGAACCATATTATATAATAATATCTTCATATATCAAATAAGAAAAATCCATACAAAAAATACTTTAAATATTGATTTTACTGTAATTTCAATTTTAGACACTTATAAAAAAAAGTTTGGAGCATTGGGATTTTTCTAATATTTTGAAATCATGTTAAGTAATATGTATGTATACTTCAGTAAATTTGCCAATTTTATCATTCATTATATACAAAAAACGAGAATTTTATAAAATATTCAAAGTCCTATAATTTGTAGAAAAATTAACGTAACGGTTCCAAAATGTTACCACATATATATAGTACTTATGTGAACATTCAAGAAAATTTTCAAGTCTCTAACTTAAAAATTGTCCGAATTATAGTGAAATATTAAAATGTAATTCGTCGAAATTTCCGTTTTCGTGAAAAATACTGTTTTTTCGTCATTTTTTTTTACCGCTTAGAAAATCGAATTGTGGTTTTTAAAATCACTTTTTATTTCTAATTTTGATTGGTAATTGAGAAATATTTGTAAAAATAACTTTGTATAAATGTAAAAATATTCATATTATAATATTAATAAAATATAATGAATATGATAAATATAATATAATTGTAATACGTGCATTTATATATAATATATTATAAATACATAACAAATATGATAAAGTCATATTTTATTACATATAATTTCTCCAAGGGCGTATTTAAGGGGGTGGCCCAAGGGGCCCGGCCCCCCCATTCGCCGTGTTTTATATCACACCTTTATTTAAAAATAATATAAATAAATAATTATTTTTTTGATTGCTGATTGGGATTTAGCATCAACTATAGTATTACATAGCAATTAAATACTGTTATGGTGTAATTATATGGGTGGCGGGATATCGATTATTAAGACCCATCCAAGGCGAATTCAATTATTATAATATAAAATAACATTATATATAAAATTTTTTTATAGGATTAACAAATTATTAATTTTCTTTTTATAAATACATATATTTTTTAATTGTATAACATGTATGATGTATTGTATAATACTATAATAGCTAATAAGTATTTAATATGTTACTCAAATAAATTATTGTCAATTATCATAGGAATTTTATATATATATATATATATTTTTTTTTTTTTGGTGTCCCCCCCCCCATTGATAATTTCTAAATACGCCCTTGAACTTCTCCATTAACATATTTATGGTTACAATATAATTATAGGTACCAAAAATAATTAGCGACCAAATACGCCACTGCTACCTATATTAAATAGGTAGGTACTTAATACATATAACCTATTTATTTAAATTAAATATATTAGGTATACTCAACATTATGTAATTGTATTTTCAATTAACCGTGGAATAAAACCCAAAAATTATTCTATCATTATTAATGCATAATATATTAAGGAATTACAACTGCTTTAGAAATGGTCCTTCACATTTTTTAGATAACCCACTATAGATCTTCACTTAGATTTCTCCACTATACCCATAATAACGTAGTAGTACACTTACTCAGGATACATTATTATACTTTATCCTTAACTTAATATTAAAATCATTATTTTATGGAAAGTTGGTTTTAGTGTAGAAACTACGAAACAATAAAAATCTTGGCGGGGTAGTGTTATGGGGGATCATTACCCATAAAGATAATGATTTTGTACAAAAGTGTCTATATATTATGAAGACTGTCGAATAAATTTTAACAATAAAGCATTAAAGCCTATACTCCTATAGCTTATTTCATACGCCAATTTAGACAACCCCATTCTGGTTATAATATTCTCATTTCTCAATATATTAAACTTTAAAAGTCAGAAGACAATATTCTTATTACATATTCTTCAGCAAATTGTTAATTAATGATATAAATAATCCTTTCATCTTAGTCACATCTTCTTCAAAGTAAACCTTCATAATATAAGAAAAAACAATTATTTTTCAATCCTCATACCTCTAAAAAATTTATGTTACATTGCCTTATTAATATTTTACTATCAGCCGGGAATATCTTAAATAATGACTATTGTAATAATTTATTTTATTCTATATCTCTATTTAATACTTTGTTATTTCTTAATGTACATTACTTTCCATATACACAGACGTATATTATTAAAATAATATAATATAAATTATAAAAACAATTATCACTTTTTATTACATTTATTTTTTTGTTGTAAAAAAGCATCACTGAAGGTATTATAAGTTTAGATTTAATTGTATGAGTTATTTTAGTTTTAAAAATAATAAATTTACAATTTATATAATATTTATTTATTAATTTATTGTTGTATATTGGTGTAATAAAAAAAAATTTAATAATTTAATTAGGAATGAGACTGCAGCTATGCTATAGCCTTGGCCAGTGGCTCAAATTTCAATGAGAAAACATAGATTAAAAGTTATGCCAGTTTTGCCTCCATCATTAAAGAAATTAGCTAATTTCCTGGATCTTAATGTTGAAAGGTTTACATGTTGTGAACAACCATTTTTTCAAGATAGGGTTGTTGATGCACATGGAAAATATTCGGTTATTTTTGCTTGTAATAAACTTATTAGGACAGTTGTTCAGAATGATGGTAATGAACTGCACGCAGACGCAACATTTAAAGTTGTTCCTTCAACACCTCAGTGTAGGCAACTATTTATTATGCATTTGATAATACAAAATCATGTAAGTTCCTAAAGTGTTATAAATATTTTTTAAAATTATTAAAAATATTTATATAATTTCAGTCCATACCAGTATTGTATGCATTGATGGAAGCAAAAACTCAATCAACATTATACAGTCTTGTTAACAAAATGTAAACAATTGTTCCCATTTTTGACTCCTGTTAGTGTAATGACCTACTTTGAAACTGGATTGCATAATGTCTTTAAAAGTGTTTATCCAAACACAGAACTCCATTCTTGCTGGTTTCATTATGTATTTATGTACAAGTAGGAATAACTAAAACATTTGATTATTGTTATATTTATACTAAATATTATACTTGGCCAATGTAATAGTTAATTATTTTTATGTTAATTTTATTCTTGGCTCTTGCTATTATTTCAGGCTTTAATAAAAAATATACGGAAAAAAAGGGTTATCACATTTTTCATATAAGCATGAAGACTAGAATTATTAATTCTAGTCTTCATGGTATTACGTATAAGTTCGTATGATATTTTTAGGTTAATGGTTATAATTCAAAACACCGATGTTTTTCGAACAATCGTAAATCCATCAATGTTTTTGGTCCATAATAATATTATTTATAATATTATAATTATTCATATATATCAATATTTCATATATATATATCAATTATTACAATTTATAATCGTAGTCTTAGTTTATTGACTAGTGACTACAAAAGTACAAAATACAAATCTGGTATCTACAATTAACTGCATCTTTGGTGTTTTAAATTTCCACTGTTAAAAAAACCACTAAGAAAAAACAACACTAATCCAAAGGTAATTTCAATATGATAATTATTATTGTGTTATTAATTTGAAACTTAAATTTATAACTTTTATAATTTATATGAATATAAAATTGGTACTTATCGGTTATCGGGACTACCTAGCGAGAAGTATTAAGGCGTAATATTTTTCGGTCATTTTTCCTACATAATAAATCAATTTTGATTATTTTGTTGATATACTTAGTTAATCAAGCTGTATTTTTATCTCTGATTGGTTAACGCTCAAACGCTAAACGCTGAAGTGTGAATCCGCCCTAACAGTATTGTAGGCGGTAGCACGATTTAAGATACATTTTAAATCGTGGGCGGTAGGCACAGATTTATATAATAAACTAGATTGCTAGCTAGTGATAAAACGTTTTATGTTATCTGTGATATTATTCTGGAATTTTCTATTACTACAGATATCTATATTATATAGATATCTGTGTATAGCACATACACTATTACATTACTCCTTTCATGACTCATAGTAAAATCATAGAGTAATAATGAAACTATTTAGTTTTACAATGCTAAAGCGTATGGAATATGACAAAATATTAATATAATTTATTTTTGTATATTAACTATATCTGTGACAGGAATATAGTATAAGCACAGTACACAGATATTATAAATCATTTTAATACATTATTGATCACTCACACAGAGAGAGATGACGGTCCATTAATAGTATAACTATTTGTATTTTAGTATACATATAATATGCAAAAATAATTTCTCCCCAAATAAAAAATAAAATACCATAAATTACAATGCATTTACGTATACATAAATAGTTTTCAAAGCATTCTAGTTCCTAAAATAGATTTCTGATTGAATATTAATAAACTAATAACAATTTATTAGTTATATCTTACCAATATTCTAGGAAAAGTATTTAAATATATGATTAATATTAAAAACACTTTTAAATAATATAAACAGAATTGTATGATTTAAAGGAATTAAATCCACCTAGCATAAGCACCTAATTTATATATTAAAATCTATATTTGTGTTGGGTAGTTATTAAGTTCTAAAAGGTAACTAGGTAATAGTACAAAAAGTACCCTTAGTGATGTATTATGTGAACATTGTTTATTTTGTTATTCTTATTGGTATTATCAAGGGACAGTGACACTTAAATATATTATATTGTCAAATATTTAATAATTTTTCAATTATAATTTACACCAAATTAAATTTATTACAATTTATAATTTTTGTTTTAAAAAAACAGTTATATCTTATATTCAAAAAACATAGATACTAAAATAATAAATTCAGCCCAAAATACATTAACTTTATTATCAACTCTTCCCTGAATCAATAGATTGTTGGTATAAAACAGATCTAAGAACTAGACCACACAAAATGTCATTAATTAATTTAACTTGCCATACATATTTAAATATAAGATTAAATTCTTAAAGCAAAATATTAACTTCAGAAATCAGACAAATAGCAAGTAAAAGACAAAAACTACATAAAACTATATTATTTTGTAATATGTCAATTTTTTTTAAATATTTTATTATATTATTATTAAACTGTGTTAAATACTAAATGGTAATGTGTAAATATGTAATTCATATTTAATTATTTACTTGACATCCATAAGCACGATAACAAATGATAACATGATAAGCCATAGGTGACCAAGTCAAAATGGCGGAATCGCGACTTCAACATGTTATACAGTCAGTATTGGCATAGATTAAATAATAGTATAGTATAGGAAAGCTAGCAATCTAGTTTATTATATGTATCTGTGGCGGTAAGTGTCCTGTTTTTTTTTTTCATATCACCGGACACCGATACGTATACGGTTGAATTATATTCAAATTTTTTTGACTTCGAAATTTTAACGTTATTAAATAAGTGTTTAATATTAATTTATAATTTGATTTTTTTATTTAAAACGAGTAAAAGTAATATAAGTGGTTAGTACCGACCTGTGACATGGTAATATAAAACATCGACAAGAATTTTTAATATCTTCTCCAAATGTGAAATAATAATGTACTGCATGATAAAACCTTAGATAATACATAAAGGATAGGACATTTACACCAAAATTGCATGCTAAAAGAGCCCCATAGTAACCACTGTGGTTTATTATTGGTAATTGTGGTTACACATTAATAACTGATAATATTCTTTGATAAAAACACAGAATTGATAATTCTGTTTTTCTATGACAGTTTTTTTAAATAGTGTTTACGTTCTAATGTAATATTTATTTTAAATTTGTATATTATATATTTTTTAAAAAAAATAGTACATAAATGTATTGTTATAAATATATACATATTTTAATTCTTGACAAATGACAATAATATTTTAGATATTGAACAAAGCAAAGAATGTATTGGTTTTACTTTTTACATAAACAAAAATTTATATTTTGATAAGAGTATTGGACCCACAGACATATAATTTTTTTAAGTGATTGGACCATGCAGTTACCAAAATAATGGTTTCAAGCAGAAGTATGGTAATTAAGGTGCTCTTATGGCCATAGATAATAGAAGACTTATCTTATTATCTATGCTTATGGCACGGTGCCCGTTGTGTGTATGATATCATATAGTTCAATGCAAGGTGGATATATATCCACCTTGGTTCAATGATTAAACATAGACATGTCCTATACGAGCGGATCAAAACCACCCATTCGAGAGTGCAAATTCCTCCGTATCACAAAATTGATTTTGTATTTTATATGATTTGAACTGTTATCAATTTTTTTTTAATTATTGATTAAGGAATATTAAATCGAGTGATATATATATATATATATCCACCTTGGTCGAGTGTTTGTGCATTTTAATAATTATTAATTAATATATACATTTTCAACATTTACATATATTATTTAATAGTTAATATGGATATGTATAATGAAAATTTGACAAGTACATTAAAGTGTACGCTATGTTTTCAAGTATATTCCACCAAATATAACTTGGACAGACACATTGCAAATATACATGGTGTGAATATAGAAAAAAACAAAATTGAGAATAAATGCTTAATATGCATTTAAGTTTTTTTTAAGAATTAAGTTTTTTTCGTTATAACAATTGAAAGATGTGGAAAATATGCCCAATTTAATTAATATAAACAGTGACGTATTTACGGGGGGGGTCCAAGGGTACTGGACCCCCCCCCAGAACCACTGTAGTTTTCCTTATTTTAGATTCTGAGTGAAGCGAATAGCATATGTTTCCAGTTGGAAAGTGGATGTATTTGATACTTTATTTAGGTCATTTTTCAAATTTCTCAAAATTGACCCTAAGGAGTAGAAAAAACGACGAAACTGAAATTTCGACGAATTCCATTTCAATATTTGACGATAACTCGGTCAGTTTTGAAGTTAGTAACTTGAAAATATAATTGGATATTCTTATAAGTATAATCTAAAAGTATTATATATATGTGGTAAAATTTTGGAATCATTATGTTAATTTTTATACAAAATATAAGACTTTGAATATTTCGTAAAATTCTCGTTTTTTTTTGTATATAATGTTTGATAACAATATAACATGGCAATTTTTAGTAGTATTTAGGTATTAGGTCTGAAAACTTTACTGAAGTATATTTACATATTACTTAATATCATATCAAAATATTAGAAAAATATCTATAGTCTCAATTTTTTTATAGCTGTTTATATTTGATATTAAAAATTTTTTTATTTTTATGTCTGAAGACACTTTTACTACCCGAAATAATGCTCCGATTTTTACGAATAGCATATGCATTCGATTGGAAAGTGGATGTTTTTGGTAGGTACTTTATTTAAGTCATTTTTCGAATTTCTCAAATTTGACCTTATGTTTTAGAAAAAACGATGAAAAAACGGCAATATATTAATCAATACCTACATTATTTGACTGAACTTCGATCAGAATCGTTTTTTCGAATGCAATGGTTTATCATTGATTTCAAATTTTAATTAAAATTAAGCATTATGATTTGCACACCTATATCCCTGTGGCAGTAGTATCAGCTCGTCTTTATTATATTATATTTATATTAATTTTGTTATTCTTATTTAGTAAATTTATAATATATTGATTATATAGGGGGAAATTTTGGACCCCCCCCAGAACTTTGTTCAAAATACGCCACTGAATATAAATAATTAAAATAATATATTAATTGGTATATAATATATATATACATCGCAATCGCGATTCGCAACAATCATTAGATCAATTAAAATTATATTATGAATTATCTGAATTATCTGTATACATAGGATTCAATTTACTGATGTTTCCACAAATATTAGTTCTACGGATATGTTATCGATGTTTTTATAGTCATTTTTTTCAACAAATATATTTTAAAATATAGGTACTAAAAATCTTACATTTTCATGAAATATTAATAAAACAAAAAAAAAATAACACAAGTAAATGCAGTAAAATGCAATTTTATTTTAAAATATGCATATTTATGTAATAAACCTCAAAATATGCGAAAATATGCAAACTAAAATTTTATTTTTGAACTCGTTTTGTTGCGATTTAAATTTGTCGCTCATCCAGCAACTTTTTAATGCACTCAAAAAAAAAACATGCAAATGCATGAACTTCCGGGCCCTAGTAATGACAATGGCCATTGTCACAATATTAATTAATAATTACTATAATAACTATGTCACCATGAATTATAATAACAAAAAGCAATAACGCCATACGCCAATAAGCACGAATTCCAGTCAATGAGCCAGAGCCATGTCCCATGTATGAGGAGTAATAACATTGTATTATATATCTGTGGAGTCTATCTTCTATCATGTATTGTTATCTGTGATATTATTTTATTTTTATATTATCAATTATCATATTATAACTGATAAGGAGGAATTTGCACTCTCGAATGAGTGGTTTTGATCCGCTCGTTGTCCTATCCTTTATGTATTATCTAAGGATAAAACTATATTGCAGGATAATACTAATACTGTTTCGTTTTGTAATAATATAATATACCTACTGCTTTTACCTATTATCCATATAAAAATGTAGAGTTTGATATCTATAGCAATGCGAAGAATGTACTATTGCCAGGTCCAATGTGGGGAATGCACTTTGACAATAGTCAAATTATATTTTCCCACATTAAAGGACTTTGTAATGATATAATTGTGCGTTTTACTTCAACTGTTCCACAGGTAATTTTGATCAATTATATATAATAAATATAACATTATTACAAAATTATACTGTTCATTTTCTAGGTATACATGTTGGGTAAGGAATCCAAAATAGGAGAGGAAGTGAATTGTAAAAATGGTGTAGAACAATTATTATTAAGTGAAGTACATCAATTAAATATATGTCTTGGATTTGAATATCAGAATAAGCCGCATAGATCAAGTAAATGTATTCTATATATAAAAGGGAAACAAATTACTTGTACAGCTTGTCTTTTTTTGAAACATAATTTAAACAAAAAATTACCAAAAAAAACATTACAAAGTAATTATGTAAAAAAGAAATGTTTGTATCTTAGAAAATACTAAAGTAAAGTGGAACTTCGATTATCCTGGATAATGGTGGGGACGGGGTCACACGGATAAATCAAAACCACGGTTAATCGACTTTTTATAATAATTAAATTTTTATTTAATTATAATTAGAAATACATAGGTACAATTGTATAATAATAAAATTTTGATTTAATTTTAATTATAAGTACATACATACATATAATTTTATAACAAAGCAATTTTGAGATTTTTTAATTAAATATAATTAGAAATATATACAATAATGTTAAACACCCATAATATAAATATAATAATGATGTACAATATTGCCTATCTTCATATTATTATCGTCAAAAATGTCATTAATACATTAGTCGATATCTATTATTATGTAATATAAAAATGTTCGAATATAACTATATATATATAATATATATCTATATTATAACGTGAGCGTTATAATATCACGTGAAAACGTGAGCACGGTTAATCGCGAACACAGATAATCGAGGTTCTACTCTATATTATATATAAAATTATAATTAAAGTCTTAATTAATATATATTATTATTCAAAAAATGTAAGTAAAATGATTTAAATATTGGGAAATTTACCAGAACCACAAAAAGAGATTGTTGAGGTTGTTTTAAAAAATGTTCTTTAAAATGTTCTTTTGGTATGAGGTATTCAAAATAATGAATATATACTCGTATATCACTAAAATATATTCACTATATATTAATGAAAATTAAAGGCACAGCATTGTACAAAAAAATGCATCGTGATAATATTTTGCTATTGCCTTCTCAAATGACGTTACAAAATTATATGAAAAATTTAAAACCATTATATGGGTTTCAAGAAAATGTATTTAACACTAGGAGAAAAAGTTAAAAAACTAGATGTTAATGAACAACACGATAAACTTTATTCACTTATTTAATTTTTTTATGGACCTACCTACTATACAACTATTATTACAATTATTAGGTGCATTACTTATTGATGAAATGACATTATCCTCAACTGTTTTTATATATCAGCCATTTCGAGGCTCTTGGGTGCAATAGGACCATTTCTTAGTAAAGGATCTGTTAAATCTGATGTATTACAAAAGTTAATTTTAGAAGCTATTATTTTATTATAAAAAGCTGTCTTGAAAGTCCATACAATTGTTACTAATGGTGGAGCTTAGAATTGTGGAATGTGGAATTTATTTGGTATCGATGAAGATAATGTAGAATGTGAACATCCTGTTGATTTAAATAGACTTCTTTTGTATGCTTCAGATTTCCCCCACTTAGTAAAAACTATGTGGTCTAGTGTTTTAAAACAAAAATTTTTAAAGGTTTTTTAATTATTAATAATTTTATTTGTACTTATTATATATTATAGTAATTAGTAACAATATAACTATTTAATTTTAATTGTAATTTATATTAATATTTTTATGTAGACACCAGATGGTACTGTTGATATTAATTACTGGAAGGTGTTAGAAGAATTTGATGAAAAAAATTATATTAAAATATTTCATATAATTAGTAAAAATCCTATTTCTCCTCAACAGTCTCACAAAATGAATGTAAAAATGGCTATGACAGTAAGATTACTTTTTATATTTTATAAAATTAAAATTAATTAACTTTTAGTTCTTCAGTGGAACAGTAACAGATGCTATGGAAGAATTTTACAATCGAGGTTTAGATGATTTTAAAGATAGTTACCCAACTACAACATTTATTCGTACAATTAATTCATTAATTGATGCAATGAATTGAAGAATGGCACAGACTGTTACATCTGACAAAGAATCGCATGGACAAAAAGTTATAATTATATAAACATTTATGGTTAATTACTTTATTATTTTACTATTCATAGATATTTGGATAATTGGAAACTTTATAAAACAAATACAAATGATTGCTTGACAAATCAGACTCATAACGGTCTTGTTGTTACACTAAAAGGGACACAAAAACTTATAGAATGTCTTTGCAATACAGTTGGCTACCAATATTTAATGACTAGACAGATTAACCAAGATGCATTGGAGGTAATGAATATTAGTAAATTTATGTTAAACATAAGTGTTTTAAAATATTTAATATTTTATTTCAGCATCTTTTTGGAATTGTACACAATGCTTGTGGTTCAAATCAACATTCTGATCCACTACATTTCATATGTATTTCATAGGCTACTGTCATTTTACTTGTTAGTAAAACCTCCAAAAAGAAGTAACATTTCTAATGGAGGTATTTTAAATTCTCTTATTAATATACAACCTAATACAGCACACAATGAGAAAATAAAATTTGAAAATATATTAAATGAACTTTTGGATTCTGGAGATTACAGTGAATTGATCACACTTATTTCAGACAATCGTGTGTAGATGATATTGTACCCAATAATTTTATAGATTTTTCAGCTCTTACATATTTTGTGGGTTATGTTGTAAGACAGGCAAGAACTTATTCTGTTGCATAAGACTGTGAAGAATGTTTTAAAACTTTAATTAAAGATTACAATTTTGAAGTTCATGATAACTTTACTCTACAAAGAAGTAGAGGTAATTTATTTGTACCATTAGATATTTTATTAAATTTGATATATGCATTAGAATAGGTAATTGTGAAAGTACTCGATAAAAATGATTTTCAACAATTTTTTTTATTTTATGGTAAGTAATGTTTTCTGAATATCAAAAATAATTGTAATTATTATTTGCATGTTTTGTATTTCAACTTTCTAGTATTTGATGAATTAAAACATCAAAATGATTCAAAAGTGGGATGTGTATTTCATAAATTAGTAATAACTAAACATATTACATAATATATAGAATGTATTATATAATTATTATATATTATATTCTATAAACCTTGGGTACAAGGTGGATCCAGTGTCGTTCTTCCACCTAGGCAACCTAGACAGCTGCCTAGGGGCCCTTGTCTTTTTGGGGGCCTTTTTCCGCTCTTAAAAGAATTAAATGTATTTGAGATCTAATACAGAAGATAAGAGACTTAATTGTTAATTGACTTTTTAGTTGCTGCCTTGGGGCCCTGAGGCTCTTAAGTTCGGCCCTGGGTGGATCCATAAAGTGAACCAACTCGTGATAAAGAATTTACTCATAATACACTAATATTTATTTTATCGCTAGAGCACATTATAGACAGTAGGTGTCCTGTAAATATAGATGTTTTGCTTTATCATAAAGTATAAATAAATAATAAATGTGTAATGTTTTATTATTACTAATTTATGAAATACACATCCCACTCTTGAATAATTTTGATGCTTTAATTCATCTAATACTAAAAATGTTGTAAAAATTTGTTGAAATACAAAACATGGAAATAATAATTAAAATTACTTTTGACTCGGAAAACATTTCTTACCATCAAATAAAATAAATTGTTGAAAATCATTTTTTTTTCAAGTATCTACTTTAACATTTACCTGTTCTAATACATATATCAAATTTAATAAAATATCTGATGGTACAAATAAATTACCTCTACTTCTTTGTAGAGTAAAGTTATCATGAACTTCAAAATTGTCATTTTTAATTAATGTTTTAAAACATTCTTCATAGTCTTTTGCAACAAACTAAGTTCTTGTCTGTCTTACAACATAACCCACAAAATATGTAAGAGCTGAAAAATCTATAAAAATATTAAATATTTATAAAATATTTTTATTCTCGGGTCATAGCTCATAGTAAAGGTCCACTTATAGAGCATAAATATTAATTCACATCAATTTTCAACATTAAAATTAAATATGTTTATCATTAAATCTCATGTCGCTGCTGATTCTTATTTGATAACAAAAGATAATAATATTTAAGTTTTTAATATAATGAAAATTGATAATGAAGATACTGAGGAAATATTATTAATTAGCAAACAGTTTGTTAGTATAGATGCATTATACAATAAACCAATAAATTTAACGCTTTTAAATATTTATACATTTAATAAATTATCCCAACAATATTTTAAATATAGTGTAAATGAAATAAAAAATAAAATGTTTCTTATACCTTCCAATAATATATTAATAGCTATTCCACTCATTCATTCAATTGACAATATTCCTTAAATATACATTATTTTTTTTTAATTATAGGTAGGTACTTTATAACAGTTATATTGATCATTTTATAGAAGTAACTATAATTATATAAATATCAAATATCAAATTATTTTATTATAATTCGAATGTAAAATATGTAAATATGATGATTATTTTGTCATGTTCTAAAATATAATATATAATATTCATAAAAAATATAGTAATGTACCCATCCATTATGTATAATAATTATAGTAATAAAGTTTATACTATATTTTTTGAGAACATAATTAATAACACATACCCAATTAATAATTAAAATAATAAACCACATTTTGTGTGTGCAAGTGTTTTTAATATACATGTGTTTATATAATATGGGTATATTTTATTAACATTGTTTTTATTTTTCAATAAATAGAAAAAATGAGAAAATGGTCAATTGTGATTTTTGAAAATGAAAATAAGGTAGAAGTTGTACCATCTTTTTGGTTTGAAAATAATACTTGTGCTTGCAAAAATCAATGTAAGCAAATCTATAAGACTCGTTTTAACAAATAAATTTTATTTTGCATATGTACTTGCTGGAAAATTATGTAAAGATGTTGGTAAGTATAACACATACATATATATATATTCAAATACCTTATATTAGGCTTTAAAAAAATATATATTACAATATGTATTTATACTGCTACTTTGTTAAAAGTAATTTTATGCATATATTAATCATTTTAATGAATTTATTTTCCTAGATAATTATCTTGTAGCAAGAGAAAAAGCTACAAAAGTTCAATATACATCAAATTTGTCTTCTGAATATGAGTTAAATTTGGAAATAAATGGTAATAAAAAAGAAATAAAAAGTTTGAAATGGAGTCAGGATTCTTGTAATAGTATTAGTAAGTGAACAATTAGATAGTAATTGATTTTCTAAATAAATATTTTTAATTAAAATTAATTTTAAATTGTCCTAATTGTAAGAGAGATGGAATAGATGATTCTGAGATATATATATATTATAAGCCTACTGTCCACACTACAGGAAATAATTGTAAATATACATTAGAAGCAGGGCTTGCATTTGAAAAATTAATTTCGTTTATCGTTATTAATAATTTTAACGTTATTTTATTTTTTTGTTAAACGTTATCAGATATTTTTTGTTAAATGTAATCCAATTTTTTGGGTTTTTTGTTTTAAAACATACTTAATTATTAACTGCATGATTGTAGCCTACTAACCTAGGAATGTTTTTGGTGTTAAATACTCCTCCCTCTTACAGTAGGTAAAGAAAATAATTGCTGTATTTGAATAAAATAATTAATAAACAAAATCTGTATTAGATTTGTTTATTTTATAAAAATAAAATATTTGAATATTAAATTAATAAAATTTGAATAGTATGTTTCTAATGTTTTAATAATATACCTATATTATAATTTATATATTAATAATATTTACACACGTATAAAGAATGAAAAAAAGCTCTTTAAAAAATTTAATTAAATTTCTGAAAAATAAAGTTGAATAATAGCATTATAAATCTTGAACTCATTATTTAATCAGGAAATTTGTACAGTGTACAACAGATGGCAGCTATAGAGGGGAAAAAAATTTTATGTTTTTAAACATCGATGTTTTAATATTCGATGTATCGATACATCGAACATCGATGTTGAAAATTGTTTGCCCATCCCTATGTCTTACCAATTTAATAACTAAAACATTATATAATAAAATCTTTTTTTAATAATCAACAATCAGATGTGGTTTATACTGATTTTGAAAAAACCTTTGATAGAGTGAACCATGTTGCATTATCCAGTTCCATAATCAATAAACTAAAAGAAATTGGCTTTGCCAATCCCCTATTATCATGGTTTAACTCGTTCCTAAGTCAAAGAATCCAATTTATCAAAATATAAACATTTTATATCGGCACCTATAAACGTAATTTCTGGAGTTCCTCAAGGAATCACCTTTCTCCTCTATTTAATTTATTTATAAATGATGCTATATCTTCCATTACACACTTCAACTTTTAATGATTTGCTGACGATGCAATAATTTACAAATCTATTAATTATCCCCGATGATACTAAACTTCTTCAAAGTGATTTAGTTTCATTTAACGATTGGTGCATTTCAAATAGCATTTTTTTAAATATTGATAAATGTCAATTTGTTACTTACTCCAAAAAAGAGCAATTCCTTGCATTTTAATTATCATATATGTGACATTAACTTACATCATTCGTCATTGTTTAAAGATTTAGATTTTATTTGATTCCACACTATTATTCAATGCTCATATATCAGCGATTAAAAATAAATCTTTAGCTATATTTGGTATGATAAAAAGAAACTGTTCTGTATTCTGTAATCCACTTGCTCTAAAATGTCTATATACCTCACTAGTCCATTCTTTATTAGAATACGCTCCATTATTTTGGGATCACAATATACACAAATATATTGTGAATTGGACTTTTGTCTTTATTAATAAATAAATAAATAAATGATAATAATTGTTTATATATCTAATAACTATTAGTAATTTTTCTTATAATATAATAATTTTACTAATTCTACAAATTTTTGGACAAAATTCATAGATATAATTTTTGTGAATTATTTAGATTTAGATTTCAAATGAATTTATTATAGGTACCATATAAGAGATGGAAACTCAAGGAAGGAACTATAGACTCTACCATCATTGTTTCCAGGCCTTGCCTATGTATCAAATTTAAAACAACCCAGAAAATTAGTCAAGTCACTAGTCGAGTTAAAAACTCAGTCATGGAGATACAGCAAAAATTGGCTTATGATGTGCCTTTTGTTTAATATAACCTACACGGATCACTCTCAATAATTCTAATTTTATCATACCTCACTGTTCAACAAATTATTTAATGAATGAACCTATAACAAGGACAATGAAACTCAGTCATTTCTCTTTTGGCTAATTATAATATTTATGTAAATTTTTGTTTTGTTTTATTGTTTTTGTTCTTTTTGTATACTTATGCAATTGTATAAATTGCGCTCATGCCCGTAGTTATAATAAATAAATACATAAGATTAATTACTAATGAGAAAAAATTTTAAATATACAAACTGATAAACGTGGTTTCTGTTATATTAATTCTTTGAAGGCTCGATTTTATTATAAATATAACATTAATTCTATTATGTTATTAATTTATTATTTATATTGTATATTATTTATAAACATATCCCACATATCCGGTGCATTGATATTAATGGAACAATTATTGATATTTTATTTTGATAGTACTCCTTTATAGCATTGTTTTCCTACAAATTTTTTGGACATAATTCATAGATATAATTTAATATAATAAATATAATACGTTATTTTTATTTATTAAATATTTATCATTATGTATGTCTGTATCATATTATTATAAGTCTATGGTCTGTATAAATAAAACCTACTGACAATAAGTGGGAAAACTTATAGAAACTTATATTATTATTTATCTAATTATAATTTGTAAATAAATAATTATTTCATCAGAAAATGAGGTGATATAAAATTAAATCACAGTGTTAAGTATTACTATTTTTCTGTAAACTTATAAAAAATTGTGTAGTAATTTTATACAAAATGACTATCTTCAAAATTTATTTATTTTTAATTTGTAATTTAAATATTTTATATAGGTATATAATTAAATTATAAATTATTTGTAACCTTTTGTTCTGCGTCATATAAAAAAAACAACTAAATTTAATGATGTAAGGATGTTTTACAATACCTAGGTAAATCCTAGGAACACGCTCTGTATTTCAGACTGACTCATCAGTCGGTGTTTTGCAATGATGATAGTAACTTTGTTATTGAAATACGTATTTGCTTAAAATAAAAGTACATTTTTGTGAATTTAGGTTTTTATTTATTTAAATACGGATCATTATATTAAAAACAGTAAAATCGTTTTTGTTATAAACAAATTCATTGAAATCATAAATATTTTTTATACAATATTTAAGATCATTATTTACAATTAAAAATCAAAAAAATAATTTTGAAAATTGCTCATAGATAAAGAGATAATGATTTATTTAATAATATTAAAATTACTTAACTTACATATTACATTACAAATAGAGTTAATTTTCCCATAAAGTAGCAACACATTTGTTCACATCTAGATTTTGTAAGCTTTGAATGTTCCAAATTTTCTGCACCTGTTCTCCTTGATGTTTACGAATAAAGACTCCATCAAAGTTTGCCCACGTAAATTCAAAATTATAATGTTTTGATACTTCTCTGGCTAACCACAGTAATTTTTTATTATACCGAGTAAGCTGATCATAGATGAATATTTGAGTTTCATTGAAATTCGAATTTATCTCTTTGGCAGTTAAAGGATTTTTATTTTTTGAGCGAAGCTTAGCATTCTTTATTATATAATCTTTAGTAGTTTTAGATTTCAAACGCACAATTATATTTCCATCTTTGTTATGGTTGCTGTTAGCTCTAAAAGTTTGAATAATATCACTATTTTCTAATTTACAATTTAAAACATTTGCCACCAACTTAACGATTTTAGCTACATTTTCATTTTGCGTCTTAGGAATGTTTAATATTTCAAAATTAGAAATTATCGATTTTTGATCTTGATCATTAATTTTTGTTTTTAACATCATGACATCATTAATAAGCTTGTTATTGTTTGTTTCAAGAGATTCTATTTTTGTTTCCAAAATTGACATTTTTATCAAAGCAGTTTCCACAACTGTTATTACCTGATTTGAACTCAATTTCACAGTTTTTGTAATATCGTCATTTTTAACATTTACCTCGTTTAATAACGATTTCATGGAATTTAACTCGTCA
Source organism: Tetraneura akinire (assembly GCA_021307375.1). NCBI lineage: Eukaryota > Metazoa > Arthropoda > Insecta > Hemiptera > Aphididae > Tetraneura > Tetraneura akinire. Next base: position 5,623,467 of record JAIUCT010000012.1, on the reverse strand, counting down.
TTAATTTCAAAAACACTGGAATCATCTGATTCATTGTTTAACTTACGTTTTTTGAATGCTGAAATGTTTATGGGTGTATCCATGCACGTCTCACAAATCCAATCTTTTTCACTTTCGTAATTAGCCATTGTTTTAAGTTCTGTGCACGCCGGATGATACGTAGAATTGCACGTATTACAGACCACCGTTTCAGTCGGGGAATTTATAATTGTTTCACATTTAACACAAGGCATAATAAATAAATCCACACTAAACAGATTGTGGCAATATAATGATATACCCAGTCGGCACGTACGAGTGTGTTACGTGAAACGTAAGCGATCGCGTGGATAAGTGAGGATGAAAAATTTGTTGCACCAAGTCGTTCGAAAAAACTGTATTCGATAATCACGTCGTAACTCGTAAGGTACAGATTCGTAAAGGCGGTAAGAGAACTCGAATGACGTGTAAATCGTAAATGTAAAGGTTAATCGCGAGCGGCAAGATGGAGAGTCGGTGTGACCAACGTTTACATAGGGTGAGCGCGCTCTGGGAAGGAATGCGATGTTCGTTTTAATTGTATTATTAAAATTACTAATAATGATAAATATTAATATTTTAGTTAGCACTTAAAGAGTAAGACAGCACAGTAAGAGTAATAAAAATAAATAAATAAAATTCAGCGCTTTAAATTTACTATACAATTTTAAATGAAGACAATAAAATAATATATCCACCACTGACGCTTGTCAAACATCGACATAGACGTTCAAACTTTTTATCAATCACCACCGAACGTTGCGCAAAATATTTGGGTATCGACCGAAAACCGCAAGCGTGGTATCAAACCGGTGACGAAATTTGAAAACATGCTACGCTGGCTTATTTAACCACTGTTAATACGCATGCGCATAATATCACAAATCATGATGATTATTCACAGATAAGATTAATTACCGCCAATTTTTACGTTATTATATTATCAATATATATATTATATTTTAAATGCTAAAGACCAATATTAATCTAAATCTTATTTATTATTTTAGAATCAAAAGAAAAAAAATCACTAAGTATACGTATTTATTTAATTTATAAAACTAATCAATTTAGTAACTAGGTATTACCAGTGACTAAAATATAAATTTTGTTGGAGTTGGATCCAAAATGAGTATAATGAATAATTGTATATTTAATGATCTCAAATAAATTTAAGTCTTTCGATCCAAGACAACCAAGAACAAAGACATTGAAAACACCATATTCATATCAAGATGCGTAGAAATTAATAAAGCATTAGGCAATTCATACAATTCAAAATAAATTTAAATTCTTTTTAATACTATTTATTACTTTTTTTTAATACTAAAATAAGATTAAAAAAATAAGCATAGATATAATATTATCTATAATAATATAATATAAAGGTCGATGCACACACGTCAGTTACGAGACGTCTCAGTTCCGTGAAATTGGGTCAGTCTCAGTCATGGAAAATATCGTTTTGATAAATTTATATGGTGTAATCTACACACATCAGTTTTCTATCCGAGTCCGATCCGTCAGTATCCGTTCAGTCACAGATCCGAGAAATTTTGATTTCTCGCCAACGATATTTTTCGTTTTTGACGGACGTCATTTGTAGGCAAAATTGAAAATGGGCGTTTGGTATACAACAGACTCAACATGACTGACTTGATATCGGAACTGCCCGGTCTCGTTGACTGATATGTGTGTAATGCACATGACTGATCAGTCAAAATCGTCGGTAACTTGACTGTCTCTGATCGGATACGTCACTGTCTAGTAAAGTCGTAACTGACGTGTGTGCATCAACTTTAATAACGTAAAAATTGTCATGATTCATGATATTATGCGCACGCGTATTAACAGTGGTTAAATGAGTCAGCGTAGCATGTTTTCAAATTTCGTGGCGGGTTGCATAAAAAGCTATCTGTAACTATGTTATAGAGTCTGTTGCATAAAACAATTGTAAATTAAAGTATACCAGGGTTACCAGATAAAGTAAACCATATTTATTTTATGAAACCATACATAACAGATAACTAAATTGTGATTACCGGTTAAAAATGATCACAATTTGTCAATTTATAAAAATTTGCTGATTATTGATTAATAAATAATTATTATTCAAAAATAATTTTTTTTACGTCCGAATTTTAAAATATCAGTTGTTAAACGTTCTCAAACAAGAAATTTCTCTGACAAAGAAAAAGATATTTTAATTGAACTGATTAAACCCTATAAACATATAATTGAAAACATAAAGGTATGTAAAATTAATATAGTTTATGAAATATGACTACAATATTGTACAACTAATATTGATGATATTGTTGTAGTTATTTCTTATTTTGCACCTATATAAATTTGTTTTAGACTGATTCTGTAAACATTAGAACTAAGAACCATACATGGGAAATAATTGCCAAGAATTATAATAATAATCAAACATCTGGTATGAGAACCATCCATCAATTAAAAACTGTGTATGATACGGCCAAAAGACAAGCTAAAAAATCATTGAGTGATAAAGTAAGTTAAAATTTATATGTATTTTTAATTCTGATTTCTGAGCACAACGAAAATTAAGGCATTTATATCTTTTTAAACAGGTGTTAATATATAAGATCTCAAAACTATTTACAGATGAAGAACAAACAATGGTTCTGGACTTGGTTCAATCTTATCATTCAGCTATTGTAAGTTATCTGTAGGCTTTTAAATGATTTGCTAGATTACAAATGAAAGTAAACTCATTATTTATTAAAACTATTTTATGTTTACATAGCTCTCTGGTCCTCTATATGGAAAAGAAGCATGGTAAAATATCCAAGAAACATATAATTTGCATCAAACATCAGGTGAAAGAACAATGGAGGAAATAAAATGTTTATTTGAACATTTAAGCAAAACAGCCAGGAATGAAAATAGAATTGATGAAGTAAATCCTAGTATTACTTATTATTTCCTACCTCGTTACCAGTAAAGTATTCGACAATTTCCAAACAATAATTATTTATTTAACATCTTTATTGTGTCATTGTAGACAAATTGACAAAAGTTCCATCGCATATTACAGATATTGTAGGTACCTCAATCTCAGTTGTCATACTTCATACAATTTGTAGATGTTTTCAAATAATCCTGAGTTTTTTGCTAGAAAAAGATATCCAATTGAATATTTACATTTACCACATAAAAACAAGTGCTGTAGTAGCTTTAGTTTCCTGATGTTAAAACTTATTGCATCTAGAATCATGATTGTTTTTTTTTTTATGAATTTTCATTGCATCAAAAAAATATAATAATATATAATGTTCTGAAATAACATGGTTTTTTTTATTAAACTTATATATAGAATAATGAATATCCATTTACTGAATATCTTCTTTAAAAAAATTGATTATAAATGGCACATCGCACAGGAATGTAATTAATATTTTGCGAGAAATCTATAATTCATGTTTTATAACTATTCATTATAAAGTATTATATTTTCATCAAGTGTATATATAAGATTAAAAATATAACATCAAATACTGTTGTATTTAATATTAGAATGATCTTTAATTGTGCAAGTAGAGAAAATCTAAATTTTCCAACTTTTTTATTTTATTATTGTATAACTAACAACATTATAGCATTTTTTATATTTCTGTTAATGCCAATTAACATTATCAATTCTAATTAATCATGATAATTTTTCTTGTTTGTACAACTGAGTTAGGAACTTAAAATATGATATACCTTTTTTTATTTTCAATTTAATGATAACTTATATATATATATATTGAATTATAAATATCTGTAAATCTTATTCCTGTTTAATTTAAATTTTAAGTTTAAAAGAAAATTGAATAAATAGAATGAAATGTTGCATCTACAAAGCATTGCAATAGTTAAATTCATATTATGATTTTTTAAAACTAATTTTCTATTATTTTTATGTCATTTTAATATTCAGTTTTTTCTTCAATTTATATTTGATAAAGATTTTTTTTTATAATGCTTAATTATCATATAATTTATAATTAAATTAGTTTAATATGAATAAAAAATATATTATTCTCTTAGAAAAATTATTAATTTATTTATTAGAAGAAATTTTTAATTATAAATAAATAATATAGTTTTCTTTATATTAGTGTTTTTGTGATATTTTAATCCATCTCCAAATATAATATTACATTATTTTTTTAAGCTTAATTAGCTGTCATAAAATGCCATACTACCACAAAATATGGTGAATAGAAATACTAATGAACTTTAATGTATTTAGTATTAAAACTATTCTATTTCAACTCCATAGTTCATCAATATTTCAAAATAGTCTTTTCGAGTAATTTATGTATGTTTTTAAAATATTTTTATTAAAAAATTATTTTAAATATTTTTTCTAAGTGCTTTGTTTCTATTTCTCCGAAAGATGAAGCATTGAAATCTATTGAAATATTTATGGATTTTTTTTATGCATTTTTATATTTATCCCACTAAATGATATAGTTCTCTATAACTATATTATTATTGTAATATTATGTATTATTATATAACATGCCATTTTTAGGTTACCAATTACTTATACAGTTATACTACAACCGTTCATCAAATAATTCATTTGGCATGTACATCGTCAGCTTGACTATACAGTGTAGACAAGAGCACGGAATTCCAAAATACAGAACTACGTGGCATACAGCGTTATGAAGATTTAAATCTAGTCTTGGTAGAAGGAGTGAGTCTATAAACTTAAATTGGTAAATTAATTATTGCATATTCATTCTTGTATCTATCTGTGTACAGGCCGCGGACAAGTTATT
>JAIUCT010000012.1:5586357-5608647 GCA_021307375.1 Tetraneura akinire | reverse complement strand
GGGCTCAGCCCGTATATTATTATAAATAAATAAATAAATAAATAAATTATAAATCTAATAATTTGGAATTAAATTTTTGTTTATGCATGTTTTACTACTGTTCTTTTATAAAAATATAAAAGTTATTAATTATTTATTTGTATTGAAAAGTTTAAAATATTGACTGCTATAATGATAAGTACCTATCTAATGAAATTATATAATATAATAATTAATACATATACATATAAATTGTACTTCGATAAAAACAGACAACGCGTACCGTAAAAGTGGGTGACTTCAGACATATAGGCCATTGGGTGACTCTGGAGTCTGACAATATGATGTAACACTTAGATAATTCGTCAAATAAAGAAATCTTGTCCGATTTGAATGATTTTTTTTTTTTGTTTTATAAAACAAAATCTTAAACATTAATCCTATTAATAAAAATTAGCGTACATAAAACATTGTAATTGTAATAACAAGTATAAAGAAAAAGTAATAAACGCAGGCTGACTCCGGATAATGGCACCATATAAAAAAAAGGTACTTAGGTGGTGGACCATACCTAAATTACGAACATGGTTAATTGATTAAAGCGTTAGCCGACATTAAAAAAAATTCGATTTCATTGAGAATGGCTGCTGAAAAGTATGGTGACCCAAAGGCACTTTAAGTGACTATGGGAAAAATGACAATAATATTAAAAAACCTGGAAGTCAAATGGTACTCTCTGAAATGATGAGGCCATGTTAGTTGAAGGTTTGGTCACTTGTGCCGAATGGGGGTTTCCACTCCACGCAACAGATATGCGTATTGTTGTGCAATCGTTTTTAAATAGATCTGGTGAAACTGTAAAAAGATTTAAATCCAATTTGCCCGGACCGACCTAGTTGCCGACCTAGTTGCCTAGTTACCAAAGTCAAACTTTTGGCCAAGTTGAAACGTCAAAGATTTGTTCTGGATATAGATGACTCAAACATAGAATAGATATTTGTTTAATATATTGTAAATATGACATTTGTTTTCAAAGATAAAAGGAGTTAATTTATTTTATACTAAGTTGTTTTCCATTATTTATTTAAAATATGAAAGTTTTGTTACGTTTCATCATTTGTTAAACATATCTATTATATTGCATTGTAAACATATCTAGACATTATATTATTTTTTTGAGAATTTTAAATTAAAAATATTCACCTGTTTTTGACAAAAAACGTGAAAAAATGTATGAAGTCACCGACTTTTACGGTATGAAAAAGCTAAAATGTAGGTACATCAATTAAAAAATATATTTATTATATTATAAAAAACCTTAATATGCATTATTATTATATATTAAATAATATTATTTTGTATGCATTGGTATTTAAGAAAATTCACATTTAATTAAAAGTTACTAAAATAATCTATTATAACTCATATTCTATGTAAATTTATATATTATGTATAAAAAAACATCTGTGTGCAACTGTGCAAAGTGCAATTACTATACTTTAAAATTTAACTTTATTCTGTATTTACAAGTTTACTTATTACTAACACTAAGGTCATTTTATAAAAAAAAATAGTTTTTCTAGCAACTCTAAAACCCCCATTAAAATATTACCTAACCTATCATATAAGTTTCCAAGAAATATTTACACCCGAACCGATAACCTTAGATCCCTGATTCCAAAGGGACCTAAGTTCGCCTGCTACAAATTAAAAAAAAACTATGGCATAAAAATCTATAGGTCCCGCGTGATCGGTGTCAATTATTACATACCATAGTTTTATTATAATTTATTTTGGCATAATAGGTACACAATAATTATGACCAACGTAAAAAGTGCCAAAAATCCATAATATTGATTTAAAAATATCTGCGGTAATAATTGTGCACAAACGACGGATCTCGTACACATTTCTGTATATACGAGTCACAAACGTATAATATCAGAAATTTGAAATTCAAAGATGGCGGCTTTTGTACCTACAACCCCCTAAATTTATTTTATCGATATCTTCGAAAATAATAGTGCACAAACGAATGGCAACTTTAAATTTTTAAATAACCGTGGTGGGGGTGCTGGCATTTCTCCAGCACCCCCACTAGAAATTTGCAATAACTCGGAAACCGAAAAAGCACAAACGATGGGACTTTCTGCACAAACGAAAGCCCCGGGTTTCATTTCAAAAACTTGTGGTGTGGGTGCGTACGTTTCCCCAGCACCCCCAAATAAAAATACTTATAACTCGGAAACTAAAAAAGCACAAACGATGCACAAACGAAAGCCCCGGGTTTGGTATTAAAATTCCATGGTGGCATGGGCGTATTTAGAGTTACAATACAGGGGGGCTAAAGCCCGAAAAAAAATTTTTTTAATATAACTTTTAATGATAATAATATTGTATAATGTATAAAAAAATTTTAAATAATAAAATAATTATAGGTAGGTACAATAAAAAAATTAATTATAAATATAATATGGTATAATTAATCCACAGTTTTCAAATCAAAAACTAAATTACATTGTAATTGAAAATATAAAACGTTTATATAGAATCACATTTATTTTGACGAAGGGGGCTTAAACAACACACTGGGGGGATAAGCCCCCTAGACCACCCTTAAATACGCCCATGCATGGTGGGGGTGCAAGGGAAATGGACCCTAATAATGTATGATAAAATTGGCAATTTTGAGTATTAAGTACTGAAAATGTTATTGATGTATACTTACATACGACTTATTATCATATATATAATTGTTTTTTATAGCTGTTTAAAATTGATATTTTTAATTTAAACGAAAATCTTAACATCCATACGAATATTATTCTTATTTATTATTTCTCAATACATTTACAATAAAAATTAATAGAAAAACCAAAAAATTTGGACAGTTCTTGACATTTTTATTGAAGCATACTGATTTATATTTAAACATATTTCCAAAATATTATAAAGATCTCAAGACTCAATTCTTTTTTATATGTGTTAAAAGTTTAAATTTCAGGAAAATCAATAATTAAAATATTTACATGGATTTTTCATATTATATTGTCTGTTTATTATTGTATTTGACATTACACCTAATTTGTAATATATCTAATTTAATGGTATAAATATATAGTATATTAGTATTTTCCAATAAAATATTAATGTATTTTTTATCTTTTAAGTATACCTACAAGAAAAAATTGTGCCGTACCTATACAAAATGTCTGCGAACGCCTATGCGCTATATACTTAATAAATAGTATACTTCTCCATAAATTCAGAACAATTTGTATAAATTAATAAAACGATAAAATTAAAATTAAAAAAAAATATAAATACGTAGTATTATATCAGTGTTTCTCAACCACTGTGTCGCGGGATAGGTGGAAGTGTGTCGCGAGTTTTCAAGTTTGCAAGGTATATAAAAACACAATACCATAATATTAACAAATAATTTTAAACAGCATCAATAAACATAAATTAATATTAAAAAATATTATTGTGAAAATAATTTAAAATACGTTATCTACCTTCGTCATTTCTTCGTAGTTTAATTTTAAATATTTCCACACTGGAGCTAGATGAATTTTGGATATTTGTAAAAAATGAATATTCAAGTTTATCAAAGTTAGCAATATCGATTTTATTGCCATTTTCAACTTCATACTTATGTGAAGTAGCTTTCTCAATGTTAAATGAGATTAAAAACAAAAAGAGGGAAAGATTGCTCAGTGTTGAAGAAGAATTACGAGTTTCCCATCTAAAATTGCACCACGCATATATAAATTATGTACAAAACATCAGTCACAAATTTCGCATTAAAAAATGTTATATTGTATAATATATATATATATATATATATTTTATATTCAATTTTATATAATTATAATAATTAATAATAAATAATAATTTATAATTATAATAGGTACCTACATTGATACCAAACCTATATGCATTCATAATATTTAAGTTCTTAATCTATTTTCCTATTTTTATGTATAGTGTGTCGCAAAATATAAAATATTTTATTAGTGTGTCGCCGTAATACAAAGGTTGAGAAACACTGTATTATATAGTAAATAATACAACATATTATATTACACGTAAACGATCACCCATCCGATATTAAAAACCACCGCCTTTGCTTAACATCTATCATCCCCTATCAGATCTCATATTCCGTGAAGGTATTTGAGTAGCTCTCCGAAAATGTTTTAATTTAAAACTTATTATATAAAGTATTATATTGAAAGATCACTTTGTGTATGAAATTATTAATTACCTGATATATATTATATTTATACTCTATATACCTAATAAATAGTATACTTCTGCATAAATTCAGAATAATTTGTATAAATTTATAAAACAATAAAACTAATATTAAAAAAAAATTCAATAGTCTTAATATAGGTAGTATTACATAGTATTTTATACAACATACAAGTATAATATTATTCGTAAACGGTAACCCATCCGACTGCAAAAATTCAAAATTATTTTTATAGATTTATAAAATGAATATTAAAAAAAAATTCAATATAGTCTTCATTGCATTCGAAAAAACGATTCTAAGCGAAGTTCAGTCAGATTATAATGTAAGTTTTATTTAAAATATTGACATTTTTTATTAAAAATTTAAAATGCAAAATTTATCACACATATAGGTACATAAATGAACACCATATATAATTTTCAAGTCTCTTTAATTTAACCTAACCGGTGACATATGATATTCGTGAAAATCGGAGCATTATTTCGGGTCGTAAAAGTGTCTTCAGACATAAAAAAAAAAAAAAAAAAATAGACACACATCATTGTAAAACCAATTCATTCTTTGCTTCGCTCAGAATCTAAGATGTAAATTAATAATTAGAAAGTTTATATGAAAAAAATAACAATGTGTCGAAGCCACGTGCATTTTGCCCCTGACCTTCTGGTGGTCAACCTAAATGCAACAATATTAAATTATTCCCCGATCAAACATGATAAAAACATTTAAAATATATACCTACGTCGTTTTTAATGGCGGATTACGATTTTATCGACGCGTGACGGTCCGTCATCCTAGCATCCCCCACCCGCATTCACGGTAAGGGACGACAACTACCCATCAAATCGGGATGGGTGGGAGGATGTTGGAAGACGAAATTTGCGCATGGTCGTTGACCATCGTTCGAATATCGGTCAGTCCATTAGTCCAAAGCATAGTCGAAGGAGTTACTACGCTGTTTGTCACCGCTGGACATTCGATTTTTTTCCCTCGGATTGTGTCCCCGACCACGTTCAACCATCAAGACCGGATCAGGTAGATTGAATTATTTATTAATTTTAATTTTAATCGTTGATTTGTTTTTAATATTATTGACACAATAATATTATTATTATACATTACTGCTTTACTAGGTAGGTACACATCGTACTAATCTAGTAATATATATTAATAATTGTTAAAATATATTATTTTAATATTTAAAAAATAATATTATATTTGACATTTGAGTATCTATCGTAAATATACGATATATATCTTATTAACAAAATATAAACGTAATTTACTTTCTTAGTACTATAACCGTGTATCTACTATGCATTTCTAGTATACAAATATTATAACTACCAGGGTAGTATTTAAGATTTTGGCGCCCGTTACAAATTAAATTGTTCACCCCCCCCCCCCCAATGGGCATATTCTTAAAACAGTAGAACGGCGTTCGTATATGAATAATCATTTTCTAAAAAAATGTACGATTATTCATATACTGTTTCAAGAATAGGGCGTATTTTAGAAGATATGTTGGAGTATTTATATACTATAGCCGCCTCTAAAAATTTGCCGCCCCTAAAATTTGCCGCCCGGTACAATTGTACCCGTTGTACCAACCCTAAATACGGCCCTGATACCTACTTAATAATAACATGTTATGTTCTTGGCAGTATTTAGATACTTTTTTAGGTATATTAGTCTAAATTCGAGTGGCCATTGACCATTGTACATAAAACACTTTCTTACTCACTTCTTTTGAATTTCCTATTTTTGTTAAAATCAAATCAATTAAAAAATTTAGTGGATACCTATTAAAAATAAATGTTTCAATTTTGTTTTCTATAATACGAGTATTATTAGTAATATTATTCTAAAACAATGTGTAGGTACCTTTAAATTTAATTGAATTTGGTATAATAATATAATGCAATCATTTTGGTGCAATTAGGATTATACAAATATAAAACTATACATATTTAGTTTAAAAAAAAAAAAAAAAAAATGTTTATTAATTTATTATTATTATTGTATATTTATAATGATCAATAAAATATAACTTGTTATTGTGATCCGATTATTATAAAAAGTAGAAAAACGCGTGATATATAATACTGTCAGGGGCGGACTGGCCCGGGAGGCGGGGAGGCAAATGCCTCCCGGGCCCCACGGTTCTTTTATAATATAATCCTCAATGTAAAATATTTATATTTATTATTTTTTTAATTATAAGCAATTTTACGTATTCATTCAATCATTCAGATTCATCAGATACAACTAAACACAAACTGACAAGTTGTAATGATAATGGTTAGGTACTTTATTCCGTGTGCATTTTTCCATTTTATATGAATATAATATTCATTCATCAGCATATAGTAATTTATATGTTATATAGAGTGTATAAAGTTGCATTAACTTTGTCCTGCACACAAGTATGCTGTGAACGAGCTTTTCCCAAATTAAAAATAATCAAAAACCATCTAAGACCATCAATGGGACAAGAAATGTTGGAATCACTAATGCTAATGAGTATTGAATCTGATTTGATTCCTGATAAAAATATTGTCATGGATAAACTAGGAAAAAGTTCAAATGAATTAAGTAAACTTTTAATTTTATAATTATTTTAAATTGTACAAAAAAATGATATACGAAAAAAATAATTTTTAGTTAATTTGAAAAATTATAATATTATTTTTATTTTTATTTTGATAAATGAACTAATCATTATTATTGACTAATCTAAAGTAGTTAGAAGTTAGATGTATAATAAATATTTAAATATATAATATGTATATAGTTGAATATAAATTTTAATCCGGGCCCCCAAAGAATTATTACCACCTGGGCCTTATAATACCCAGTCCGCCCCTGAATACTGTTGTATTTTGGAGCTTATCATGTAAAAATGATTTATAAATAATTAAATGTGGTATTATATAATTATTACACAGGTACCTATGTCGTTAAATAGCATAATGTGTTTGTTTTTACAGTGTATTTAATAATTATTCCAATTTAACTTATTAATATACTAGCATAGGTACACGATAGACGTTGTCCTGTCTAAATCCTGTCTAATGAATATTTAATTTTAATATAAATATAATTCAGATTCAATATTTGTAAATAAACATAAAATATATCAAAAGTATCGAATAATTGAATATGTTTAAGTTGTAAATTAACTATGATATAAGATTTGTAGTATTTATTTAGTATATTATAAGTTATATAATATATCATATTTATTTGCCAATTTTATATCGATTATATTATTATAATGTAATTATTGTATACTCGTATGTAGCTATGTGAACGCCCAAAAATTTCTTCAAGTATCTAACAATTGCTTGAGTTATCGTGAAATATTAAAATCGAATTCGTCGAAATTTTAGTTTTCGTGAAAAATGCCGTTTTTTAGTCATTTTTTCTACCGCTTAGAGTTAATTTTGAGAAATTCGAAAAATGATCTAAATAAAGTACCAACTACATCCACTTTCCTACCGGAAACATCTGCTATTCGTGATAATTGAAGCATTATTTCGGGTCGTAAAAGTGTTTCCATACATAAGAAAAAAGTAAAAAGAAAACAAAAAAAAACAAAAAACCACACACATCATTGTTAAACCAATACATTCTTCGCTTCGCTCAGAATCTAAAACCGTCTTTATATTATATTGAATTATAATTACTTTCTTTATTGAAATAAACTGTGTAAGCATTTCTTTACATTCTTTTTTTTTTTTTTTTTTTTTTAAGACATATTAACAATGGAAACTGACCACGATTATGCAGTTATCTCTACAAAAAAGAGAACAATTTTAGCAATTCCAATGAAATGGGTAATAAACAAACAATGTCTAATGATTGGTCAAAGATGTGAATGGTACGTTCCAACAAAAAAGAAATTGAAAAGTGCAATAAAATGTGACGAAGCAGGCAATTATTGGAATAAAGAAGTGGGTTGTTTATTAAACGTAACAGGTAATAAATAATTCTTATATTTAAATAGTGTACGAGTAAAATGATGAGATAGGTAATTTTATGTTTTAATATTTATTATTTATTCTTTAGATTCATACATGGCTGCTAATTTTTTAGTCATAGCGGAAACATTGAAAATTAAGAAATTTGTTATTGTTGAAATTATAGATAGCAGAAATTTAGTAATGATTGTACCCTGTTCTTTAATAGTAGTAAATTATGACTTGAAACTGTTTAAATGTCGATTGGGTAGACTGACAGATGTGTTCAAAGGAAAAAAAAGATACAATTGGGAAGAATACAATTGTATTCCAAGAAAATATTATGGTTTGTTATTATTAACATATTTATTTAATAAGATAATACATTGGATATTAAAGTATTAAACGTGAATTTTTTTAAAAATATAAAAGTTAATTATTTATTTCTAGATAATTTTTATGAAGCAAAACAAGAACTCCATCTATTTGATTGTACAATAGAAATTCCAGACAAAAACTACAAGAGAAAACATTCAGAGGAATACCATTTGAAATCTTCAGACAATTGTACTAATAGTTACAAAGATTTAAATATGACAAAAAAAATATCCATAAGTATTAAAAAATATTTACATTATACATTAATTAATAGCATTCAAGATTACATAAATTCTAATATTGATACATTTATATCCTAGGCAAAGATAGTGATTTAAATTCCAATGGCATATATGATACCACACAATATCAAAGAATTGACAAATCAAGATCACTGGCAGGTATAGGTTAATATTTATTTTCATCACATGTTTTAATTTTAAATTGGTTAAAATTGATAAAAATTTTTTAATAAAATCATGAAATATAATATATATATTTTAAATTTATGAACCAAAACCAAAACTCCATCTCTTTAACTGTACTACAGAAGTTCCAGACGAAAACAACAAGAGAAAACATTCAGAGAAATACCATTTGAAATCTTCAGACAATTGTAATAATAGTTACGAAGATTTAAATATGACAAAAAAATCCATAAGTATTGAAAGATATTTTTTTTATATAATGATGAAATATAATAGTATACCTATATATTTTAAATTGATATAGGAACTACGGAAACTATAAAAAATTATAATATTTTACCAATTCAGTATAATGATTCTAATAGAGACAACAATGTAACTTTATTACAAAATACTGAATATACGGAAAAACATTCTCTAAATGGCTATAATTTACCAAGTTAGTATTACGTTAGTTTTAGTAAAATTGTTTTACTGTTTTGTATTAATTCACATTTTCAATTAATTAGAAGTTATTGATAACGAAATCTCCGATCCTAAAGAATTTGAAAGAACATTAATGTCTATTCTGCTGTCAGTCCAAACTAGTAATAAATAAGTTTTTATTTAATTTATTTTATAAAATAACTCATTTTTTACATTGTATTTGTTTTATGTTTAGCTACTAAAGAGATTTTAGGACTTAGACAAATTACTCAAGAAATTATGGATACTGTAATCAACGATCGAAACAAGATTAATTCTTTATACATTAAACTATTTCCAAATAGTATTTTACACAATTTATCTAGTGCCAGTTTCACTACTCCAGATACTACTAATAATACTAACACTTATACTACTCCTCTTACTACTACTGTAACTACTCTTCTACATACTACTAATAATACTACCACTTATACTACTCCTCTTACTACTACTGTAACTACTCCTCTACATACTACTGTAACTACTCCTTTTATTACTCCTATTAATACTATGACGCTAAACACTCCTAATGTTACTATTACTCAGGTGAAGCCTAATATGCCCAAACCTTCAGGAAATATACATATATATACACCTAAATATCAATTTCCAATAAAAAAAATTGAAGATCTTTTAACATTAGAATCAGATGAATATCATAAACGTTACATGGTATGCTTTAAAATTATTTTCACATTTAAAAAATATATTATTATACTACCTCTACCTATTTAAAATGAATTTTTTTTTTATAAACTATCTAGCAAATTAATATTTTATTATTTTTTGTTATTAGATACAAATGTTGTTAAATAATAGGAAACATGATGTGAAACAAACAACTTATCAAATGATGCAATTAGTTATGGATAAAAAAGTTGCTTGTTTAGTGAATATGACCAATATAAACAACAAAAAATTATGTTTTATGGATATGGATCTGTACAAAATAATAGTTGGTGAGGTTTTCAATTGTGGTTCCTAGTTAATATGAATTAAATGACCAATAATAATATTCATAGTATATATAGTACATTAATACATAAAATAATTATTAATTTTTATTGTGTACTTACATTTCAGATTGCGTCAGATACTTCTTTCCAAATGAACCAATATTAAATGTAAATAAATGTATTAGTGATTGGATCAGACAAGCTTCTTCAAGGAAACAATATGATTAACTAATAAAAATTAATGTTTCCATATTACTCATTGTTAATTTTTAATACATATTAATATTGTTAAAAAATTAATTACTATAGAAATGTGTTTCAGTAATTAGAGTTAGGTAAATTTAAATGATGTTCATATTTTTTTGATATTACACACATTAAATTTTCATGAAAGTAATAAACATACAATTTATTAATATGTATAATGAAATACAATATATTAGATATAAATAATGTGTAGTGTTAAATATTTCCAAATTCTAACTTCTATGCAGGTATATAAGAAGCATAAAGGCATTTTCTGCAAATTCTTTAAAATTATGTTACATATAAAATTTGTAAAATTAAGTTAGATAGGTAGTATAGGTACTATAGTTAAATATTTTATAATTATATTTTTTCCTCCTGAAACAAAAAAGCATTAGATTGTAAATTTCTACTTCCAATTAATTTGAATGAATTTCAGAATTTATATATATTATAATATCATTTCTTTTTTCTTTTTTTTTTAATAAATAATCAATGACATGCCGGTAGAAATTTTCGTTCAAGCATTTTGGAGCACCCGAAAATTTATTTTAATAACACATTTGTGGAAATTTGTATGATAAATAAATAATTTAAATATTGGATACACTTAGTGCCACAAAACTAAAAAAAAACTGCATAATATAACTATAAGAGCGGTTATAATTAGTTGGCAAAATTGGAAAAAATACATTTATTTTTTTGCTTATTTACCTACACATTTTTAAACAGTATTAAAAGTATTTGTGGTCGGCACATTACTACAATTACACCCCCCCCCCCCACTAATATTTCTTAGCGCCGGCCCTGCATAGGTACCTATGTTAAATATACTAATATAAATGATTAAAAAAACATATTTTATATTTGTATATAAATTTAAAATCTAAGTAGGTAGATTAAAAGTTATTATTAATTCAGAGATGCATCTAAACATCAAAACTATATAGGAATGTTTGAGTATAAGGTTATATCGCAAATCAGTGCCGTATTTCCCAGTAAACACTATAAGCACATGCTTACAGCGGCAAATTTTTTGAGGCGGCAAATTTTGAATATTTACAATTTTATTAATTCACAAACTATGATTTAGAGGACTCATTTTATTATGAATGCCTTCATTTTCGATCATATATTTTGACTCAGAGTGTTAATGATAATAATCTTGGAATTGTAGAGATATCGCTACTTCTCCGTCAAAAAAATTTACAATCTATTTTTCCAAATATTGATATCGCCCTACGTATGCTTTTATGCATGGCAATAACTTAGTGGCGTCATTTCAATTTTTTTTTTTTAATACGCATGGCGAATAGAACAGGCCACTTAGTTTATCCAGAACTTTTAACACAACAAAAATAAAATATTTTCAAACAATAACAATAATTCTACTAACCCATCTAATAGTCGGTGTATTTTATTTACATTAAATAAATCATAACTAATCAAAACTTAATCATAACCTAACTAAAAATTTTTCTTTAATAAAATTTTGGATAGTTAATTTCATGTTGATTGTTCTTAAGCCAAAATATGTTATCAGTTAGGTCACAAGCCACTACCAATTATTCAGGCCAATTAATTTTTAAACCGGGCCAAATTACTACAATATTGGATTTTAAATACGCAAATGTACCCTGCGCGGTCCAAATGACGCCACTGCAATAACTAATTGTTCTGCTCAAAGATCATTTTCTACCTTAAAACGAGTAAAAAATTATTTGAGAGGAAGTATGGAGGAAGAAAAATTGAATTCTTTAATTTATTATCAATTGAATCAGAACTCGTAAACAATATAGATTTTGATGATGTCGTAAATGATTTTGCTAATCAAAAGGCACGAAGAAAGCCAATTGCATATTAATTTAATTTAATTTATACTTAAGTAATTTTTTTTTTAAATATTTTTTTATATTATATTATTATTATAAAGTTTATATTATTATAAAATTAATTAATTTATTAAAAATAAATATATTTATATTATAAAAAAAATGTATATCCTAAACCTAAGTATAAAAAGGCGGCCATTTTATATAGTGCCTACAGCGGCATTGTGGTTAAATCCGGCACTGTCGCAAATTGTGAGTGGTTTCCTCCTCCCTAGCCCCTTACAAAAAGTATATTTTCTTACAAATTTGTAGACAACAAATGAGAAAACATATTTTTAAAAACTTCAGTAGTTCAGTTTCTTTAGAGATGCTTATATTTTGAAAATGAATGGTTCTGAAAACACGATGAGGCGTCAAAGAAAATAATATAAATATTAAAAAATAATCGCTCAAAAGACAGATTCAATTACAACAATTAAAATAATTGCATACAAATATACAGGTACCTATATATTGTTTTTAAGTATATTATATATTTTTAATTAAACATTTGTATACCTAACATAATTAATGATATAGGGATTCTAAAATCTAAATTAACTAAGTACTTGTTCAATATCTTATATTAAGATTTCATACCTTATATTATTATATTTGTAGAACATGCAATGTGAAATGGTATTATACTATAACAGTATATTGGCATTGATTAAATATACTTTATTTTTGTATATTTAATCAATGATATAGGTAATATGTTTTTGTAGATGATCGAAATTCCGCAGAATGAATAAATTAGTTTATTTATATATAACAATAAAATTATCAGCTACTAGCTGTACATATTTAGATATAGGTACTTTTGAATTAATTAAAAAAAAAAAATTTTTTAATAGACTACGTGTATATTACATTATTTATGTGTACAATATTCACTTATTTATCGATAACTAATTTCAAATCGATACTCGTGTTTGGATCGGAAAGGATGAAACAAAATCGTTCCCACTCGCCAAACGTCAGTGCAAGATTATAATAGTAAACACTGCTTATTAGTTATTACTATTACGTATTACGTAGACTAAATAATAGAATAATAGATTATCAGAAAATGGAAATGGAAGTTACAAATGTCACATCTGACTACGAAATAACTGTTATTATATAATATTTTTCTGTACACTATATTCGTGAATATAATATAAATGTATTTAAAAAAAAAAATCATAAATAAATAATAATTAAATCATATTTTTTATTACACCATACAATGTATAAAATAACAAAATCAAGGGAAGGGATACTCCTGCCGCAGGGATATACGTGTGAAAATCATAGTGTTTAATTTCAATTAGAATATAAAAAAAAAATTGAGACTTGAGATTTTTCTAATATTTTGAAAATACGTTAATGTTAGATAATATATATATATATATATATATCAGTATATGCTTTAATAAAATTTTCGAAATTTTTTGGTTTTTTTTATTAATTTTTATTGTAAAAGTATTGAGAAATAATAAGAACAATATACGTGTATGGATTCTAAGATTTTCGTTTGAACTAAAAATATCAATTTTAAACAGCTATAAAAAAATAATTGAGACTTGGAATTTTTCTTATATTTTGATGTGATGTTAAGAAATCTGTTAGTATACTTCAGTAAAATTTTCAGATCTTAATCACTAAAATTGCCAATTTTATCAAACATTATATATCTACGTAAAAACGAGAATTTTACGAAATATTCAATGCCCTATATTTTGTAGAAAAATTTACGTAACGGTTCCAAAATTTTATCACATATATAAAGTACCGATGTCAACAACCAATAAAATTTGCATGTCTCTTACTTCAAAATTGCCTGAGTTAACGTGGAATATTGAAATCGAATTTGTCAAAATTTCAGTTTTCGTGAAAAATGCCGTTTTCTCTATCGCATGGGGTTAATTTTGAAAAATTCGAAAAATGATCTAAATAAACTACGAACTACATCCACTTTTTATCTGGAAACATGTGTTATTCATGAAAATCGAAGCATTATTTCGGATAGTAAAAGTGTCTTCAGACATAAATACAAAGAAAAAAAGACCCACATCATTGTAAAACCAATACATTACAAATAAAATAATCTCTGTATAACCATTAATTTCTTTTAATCTCTTGTACGGCTGTATATATATAAAGTAATGCATTATATTAATGTCGAATAAGCGAGTCTGCTTTAACGGTTCGTTTCAAAATATTCTCACGTATTTCTCGTTACTGATTATTATAATGGAACCACATAATAAACATTCTATTTTATTGTATGTATGTCTACCTGTATTATTGTTAATATATACTCGCATACCCTAATGATGCGTTTCCATGAAATCACAAAAAAAAAAAATTCTGTTCTTTTTATAATGTGTGGGAGTCTGTTTTCTTAAACCTCGTGCTTGTATAGAATATTAATAAAAAAAAAAATACATGTGAATTATTTACAGGTAGGTAGTAGGCCGGTAGAGTATTATAGTATAATATATTATGTTATAATAGTTAGGTATAGAAGAAGAATTGACAACGATCGTAATAATAAGAATAAAATTAATCACTTGACACTTGACAGTAGGTAGTTTGAATATGGATTGTTCACATAATAGGATACAATATGTCCATTTATTATACGAGTAGATATTCCATCTGCTATTAGTCCTTGTCAGCGAACAGAACATTTCGTTCTACAATAGGTACATGATTTTATAATCGGATTGTTTAAATTTATTTATGTACGAACAAATTATATTTTACATTATTATATATGAATTTTCGAGTAAGTATTCGAATACATTTTAATATATGTATAATAATACAATTTTTGTTAATATGAATATTCCAATTTCCAATGTAATTTATACAAATTAAAATGTTTAGATAGCCAAAAATTTAGTTTATGATTATTCGAAAAATATTTTTAGAAATAATAATAATAATAATAGAGTTTAGACTTGTGTTATAATATAAACTCATAAATTTGCATACAATGTATATTAGGTATATATTAATTACTATTAATTATAGGTAGGTAATTCGATACTTTTGATCTTATACGAAGACAACAACTTGTAATAATTTATTATATTATTATAACGTGCAAAATAAATATGGCAACGCCGCACAAGACATAGTGCTCAATCGTATTGTTTTTCGGGTGCAGGTAGCTAGTCATTGTTAACAATAGTGTGTGCTCTATCATACACAAAAAAGGTCCAATCGTGCTATATCGTATTCTGACCATAAGATTAACGTTGAGTGATTATTCATTTTAGACGGACATTTTGAATATAAATAATCGTATCGGGTTGTATTAGATATCAAAATTGTATCATATATGTGTACTTTCAATATATATATTTTTAAATATCGTAATAAATCAATTTTCTATGTAGTAGTAGTAGTAGTAATGTAATTATTTAATAAAATAATTAAACATTTGTAAATAATTGTAATATAAATATATAATAAATTATTATCACGATGTTAGATTTAATTAAAAAAAAAAAAAAAAAAAAAAATTTAGAATAGGTACTATATTTTTTAATTCAGTAAATAAATAAACTATTTAAAATATTTACATTTATATATTATATATTTATAACATTAAATTACTAAAAATTATTATATATGTATTATATTATAAATTTAAAATTTATATACACAAGTATATTGTATTATTTTACAAATATAAAATTATAATTATAAAAATTGATTTGAATAAAAATAACATAAACTGTGTTAAAATAATATATAGGTAAAACTTACTTAAAAGTTATACATATTTAAATAATATTAATTTTATAATTTTAAATAAGCTATTTAAATTATTTACACATGCAAGTATAATACATAATACATACGTAGGTATACAAATATAAAATTATAATTATAAACATTTATTTAATTAAAAATAGTGCTATATTTTGTAGGTACACAATTCTTCCTTTTCACTTTTACACTTTTTACACTATTAATAATGTATAAGATTAATATCTATTTAGTATTTATGAAATTGAAACTGCCCTCCTTTCCTAAATCTATATTGGTGCAACCAAATGCAGAACACGATACAGCCATTATAAACGTAATTTTAATTTATTATTTTATAAAAATAGCAATTAAAATTAAAATTTTATATAGAAAATTAAATTAAATTAAATTTTTTTTTTTATAGCTGTTTAAAGTATAAAAAAGAGAGCTGACACTCCTGCCACAGGGTTACAGGTGTGCAGATCAGTTTTTTATTTTAATTAGAATCTGATTGCAATGATAAACCATCGCATTCGAAAAAAAGTATTTTGAGCGAAATTCTGTCAGATATGGGCATTTAGGTGACAAGGGATTTTATGAGCATTTATAATGAACTTAGAGACTTGAAAATTTTATAGGGTGTTAATTTTTGTACTATATGTGTACCATATATTATGGTTCTTATATGTGATAAAATTTTGCGTTTTAATTATTTAATAAAAATTGTCAAAATTTTAATTAATACCTACATTATCTGATTGAACTTCACTCAGAATCGTTTTTTTCGAATGCGATGCATTCAAATTATAATTAAAATTAAACACTATGATTTGCCTAACCTGTATCCCTGCGGTAGGAGTGTCCGGTTCTTTTTTTTTTTTTTTATTAATTATTTACTTTAATTTACTATTTAATTTTTATTCATTATCTAATGGATCAAGTATGCGGATTATCCACAAAGTAAACGTTTTTTTTTTTTTTTTTTTAACTTTATCCAATATTATTATATGGATAGTGTGCACATTAGCCGGACATTATTAATAATTATCGTAATTATGCCTATATAAACGTATATAACTTAATCCAGTTATATCACAAATAGGGTATTCTTTCGGTAGTTAGCTTTATAAAAAATAGACGGAGGGGACTGGGAGTGCATATTGCGCGGTGGTAATAAAATAACGTAAAATACGTTGATGTTATCGTGCATTCGTGTGCAATTCCCTTATTTATACTTTAGAACGTTAATAGAATAAGAAATGTGAATTATTCGGATTTCATAAACCATAGCGAATAAATTTTTATAAGAATAATATATACCTACCTATTCTATAATAGTATACTATTTAAGGTATACAGGCGTATGCGGTAGACATAATTATAATATAGACACTATATAAAAATATAAAATAACCATAAGAACAATAATATTATATGTATAACAACGCAATCAAATTTGTTCAAAATAATGTCTTCATAATTTAAAATATTCAAAAGTTACACCTATCTATATATAGAATTTAAAAATATTTTACTTATATATGGAATGGTTTGTATATTGTGTATCATTAATAATACATTTATAATTAAATTTAATTTATAATCCACATTTCTCTATTCTCTGTGATGTAATTTGAAATAAGAATATATTTCAATTAGGTATATTACAATATATGGAAAACATTTAATATCGGCCACTCTGAGCAAATTGAAGAAGCACAAAATAAGTAATAATTTAAATAAATAATAGTTTTTCGTAATATTTTTTATAATTTTATTATAATTTATAATTTATATTTATATTTATAATTTTTAATAATTTTTTCTATTTAATAACTAGATATATTTCTAGATACCTAAATAAATATTTTGATAAGAACATTTATTTCTTTTTCTAGCTAGGTATACTGTTTATAGTTAAATTCTTAAATTAATATCTAATTTTTATAATCAAATTTAATTGTAATTAATATGTAAATATTTTTTTTTTTTTTTTTTTAGTATATATTCAATTAAATTTTAATAATCAAGCGTGTTAATTGCGACTTCACGAATCAAATGATTCGTTTGACGCAGAAGGCGATATAAAAGAAAAATGTAACAGCTACTTTAATTCAATGGTAGCTAATTGAATGTCGTTACAGAAAATGTAGTTAAAATCGCAAGTTCACAATAAAAATAAAGCTGTAGAAATTGTTGCTGGATGGATCTTACAATACCGGAACATCGTCAACAATTTCCTAAATAAGTTTTCTCAAAAAATCCGTAGACTATCGCATTGACCCGACAGTCAAGATTGCAGACAACTCGCTCGGGACGAGTTAGTATTGCGGTATCATATTCATGTTATTTGAGTCCGATCTATAAAATGTATCTATTGAATTCTGCAATTTTATTATACTAAATGTATAGTTCCTGTCCGAATTGTAGGGATACTAAGAAATGGACTCGGAGACTATTGTATGTATCGGTGAGATCACTGCAGGCCCTTTATTCTGTTTTGCACGAACATCCGTTAGAACAGGTGTCCTACTAACGGTTGTTGAATAGTCCTCGACTCGCCGACCGGTTTCTCTTCCTTTTATTAATGTTTTTTTTTTTTTTAAAAGAAACTCCTTTTTATATTGTTAATATTGGTCACCGCCATTCCGTCGCCGTCTACGTTTTATATCTTATTTACAAATATGTACCTATTGAAATTTTATGTATGGTTTCCAGTTGTCGTTTTTAAGTTTTTCTCATCTATTGTCGATGTCGGCACATTCTATATTGGAGGGATAATATTTAATTAAGTAGGTATTCAAACCGTGACGGTGCTCCGATGTAGGTATGGCAATCCATTTATTGCACACAATATTGATCAAGTAATTGACCGTTATTCGTAGGTACCTATACAAGTGTATCATCATATTATACGTTTTATATTTAAAATGATGATATTATGTCATTATATCATTACAATAATAACATAGATGACTCACAATATAGGTAATAATATTTACTTACTATAATTAGAAAAATTAAATTTTAGAGTAAAGAACATAGTAATTATTGGAAATTTAAATATTTTGAAATTTATAATAAAAACCTTTATATTTGTTCATTTTATACATTTTTTTTTTTTGATATATAATATAGATACATTAAAATAATCAATTTTGTGGTAAAATAAGAGTATTTATTATTTTTTGTATTTAATTCATAAGCATTAATTATGTATGCCTGTGTCTTAAATACATAATATTTATTCTTAAGAATTGACTATGAATCCCTTTTAAATTATATAAATTAATGTAACGTAGAATTTTTAGGATTTGCCATGGCAATTAAATCAATTATTTCTATTTCTGAAGAACTTTTTAAGAGTAATGTTCAATATTAATACCTTCTAACGTACAAATTTTCTCAAGATCATTTGGAAATATTTTTCTCAAAAATTCGTCAACGTTTTGGAAACAATAATAATCCTAATGTAAAAGAATTCAAATCTTCTATGAAATAATTAGGTAATATTAAAAAATTATATGCAAACTGTGTTGCAATGCATAATAATAGCATTGAAAGTATTTTTGAAATACGTTGGTCAAAAAGAAAATCTTACGATTTAATTCATTTCGATGAAGAAGTATATTGCTTGTCAGTGGCGTATTTAGGATTTTGTCAAGGGGGGATAAGAATATGTTAAGTGGTCACAAACTCGAATATGATTCTCCGACCCCCACCCAACCAGCAAAGTTACCATCAGATAATGTGCCGATTAATTTTTTTTTTTATATTTATCAGTCTCTATACGTTCAATATAAATCATTTTACTGAAATTTCAACATTAAACACTTATAAATAATAAAATTGAGTCTTAAGATTTTCCTCATATTTTGGAAATTCGTTAAGACATATATAGTATAGTATATAGTATAGACATATAGTATGCTTTAATAAAATTTTTCCATATTTTTTAGTAGTAATAAGAAGAATATTCGTATAGATTGGAAAATTTCCGTTTAAACTAAAAATACCAACTTTAAACAGCTATTAAAAAATTGAGACTTTGGATTTTTCTAATAATTTGATATAATGTTAACTAATATGAAATGCGTAAATTTACACCAGTAAAATTTTCAGACCATAATGCCAAAAATTGCCAATTTCATCAAACACTATATACCTTAAGGCAAAATTTTTAATTAAAATTTATATATTTAATATTTTTAATATTTTTTTAATATTTAATTTAAATATTTAAAGTCCTATATTTTGTAGAAAAATTAAAGTATAATATCACATGATTATATTTCACTATTCACTAATTTAAATTTTCTACTCCAAACGTCTCAAACGATTGCAAACTAGTCACAATGGCAGGGGCGGATAGGCCTATCTGGAAACCTGGATTTTCCCGGTGGGCCCCATCGTATGATGGGCCCCCTGATGGCCTGGTATTAACAACTTATTTTATGTTTGAGTTACATTTATAATCAGTGGTAAAGCTTGAGTTTGTGATTAGGGTAGACAAATTTTTTTTAGAAAGAAATTATTTAAACAGAAATGTATGTTTAAAATGTGTATTATTTTTACTACACAGGCAATGGCTATTAGATACGAATAAGAATATTATTACGATATTAATGATAAAAATAAATATAATTTTTTCTTCTGTATTTGAATTAATATTATTATAAATAAAAATAAAAAGTACTATTTGTATTGAAGTAGGTATGTTAATTCTTTATTGTGTAATAAAAAAAATTATAGTAGAAACATGTATTTTATATTGTAAACTAGAAAAAAAAGAGCTGATACTCCTGCCGCATAGGATACAGATGTGCGAATCATAGCGTTTAATTTTAATTAGAATTTGAATACAATGATAAACCATTACATTAGAAGAAACGATTCTGAGCGAAGTCCAGTCAGATTATAATTTTCGTTTGAACTAAAAATATCAACTTTAAATAGCTATAAAAAAAAATTGAGATTAGGGATTTTTCTAATATTTTAGTATGATGTAGCACTGGGCCCCAAATATATTAAATATATTTAACATACTTTTAAATAATTATAATATTTATTAATTCAAAAAATGTTGTATTAAAAGTAATAAAATAATAAATATATTATACCTATATGAACCTATGAATCATGATTTAAAGAAATTACACTATATTATACTTTATTTACAAATAGTAATAAATTTTTATGGTGTTTAACATTATGATTTTGAAATAAAAAATGGTATATTACGAGTATATACATAATCTTATAATTTAACATGGTGTAATTTAATTTAAAAAATAAATCAATAGTAAAATTATTTTTTTCAATTATAAAAAAATATTTTATAAACCATTTTTAATTATAATTTTAAAATAATTCATTTAAAATATTTATATAATAATTGAGAAGACATATAAACATTTATATTTCATGTTTTATTTAATGATATCTGCCTGAACTTCGCTCAGAATCGTTTTATCGAATGCAATGGTTTATCGTTACATTCAATGCTAATTAAAATTAAACACTATGACTTGCACACCTGTATCTCTGCGGCAGGATTATTAGCTTTTTTTTTATAAGTGTATCAACAATAAGCATTTAAAATTAGCAAGAGGTATAAAAAAAGTATACCTGTATTAACTACAATTAAGTTATGAAATTATTTATAATATAATATAGGTATGTTATTGTTATATTGTATAGGTAGGTATACTATAATTTATTTTATAAACATCAATATTTTATTGTTTTATTGCTTGTTTTATTGCTTGTTTTATTGTTTTATCTAGATGATATAACAGATGTGTCGTCAATAATGTTGTAAGTAGGAAATTTCCATTTTATAAAATTATACTTCAAAATTACATTCTAATTTTTAATTTTTATTATATTTAAATTTCAGATATTTCAAAAATTTCCATAAATTTCTTTTTTGAAATTTCTATAATATTAAAATTATGAAATTTTGCATCACTAGTTGTCAATTATAAAAAA
>JAIUCT010000012.1:5574346-5586347 GCA_021307375.1 Tetraneura akinire | reverse complement strand
TGCCAGTGTTACCATATATGGAAAATTTTCCTCAATCTTGATGATAGTGCTGATCTATTGACAATTTTTCGTGTGTAGTGTGTACTGTGTACGGCATACATCCATTGAAAAGAGATAAAATACAAAGGCGACTCCCGTAGAACGTTTTGATATAAGTGCACTGCATTACACAAGCATTACTCGTGATTGTCAATTACTTATTACTAATGAACTATCGAAACTGATATCGATTATTACCTTGTTTCTCGATTATACCTTTATCGATTTTATAGATGTATGAATCAAGATCAACAATTAGTTATAAATTTATAAAGACGATAGAGATAAATTTTATAGTAGTTTACCCTCTCAGTACATATATATCATATTTTATAATATAATTAATAAAAATTATTTTATATGAATTTTTTTTCAGTTGTTTAATATCTTTAAGTCATTGATTATAGAATAGACTGTAATTATTATCTATAACTATGGTCATACCAGTTATTTATGGGGGGGTTGACTGCGTTTAACCCCCCCTCCACCCATGGCCAAAAAAATATATATAATATATATACCTACCTACCTAGGGTATATGTTTTATTCTATTAATAAAATAATATTATCTGTTTTTTTTTCATAATCATATTATGTATGGATTAAGTATTAATACTTTATGGTGTATGCAATATTAATATTATGGATATTACAAATAAAATTACAAATATCAAAAATATAAAAATAATACACATATCAATGTTGTTATTTTTAATTCGTATATTGATCTATGGTTTTGATAAACATAGCCTCAAGCCCTCAACCAATATGTATAAATAAATAAAGATCAACTTGCGTATCGAAATAATGCCTTTATTATATTCTATAATTAGGTATAGGTATAATAATATATTACTATATTAGGTACCGGTTTATTTTATTATGATTCTAAAATAAATATATCATTTTTACTTTTGTGTAATGTGTATCGTATGTGGGCAGCGGACACAACAACACTACCTTGTTTTCACATTTTATATAATTACCTACATTTTATATGTTGAGGTTGAATTTAATTCATATTTCATTTATTAAATTAAAACAT
Organism: Tetraneura akinire; assembly: GCA_021307375.1. Lineage (NCBI taxonomy): Eukaryota > Metazoa > Arthropoda > Insecta > Hemiptera > Aphididae > Tetraneura > Tetraneura akinire. The sequence continues at coordinate 5,585,263 of JAIUCT010000012.1, read as the reverse complement.
AAACGCATTTTTATTTATTATAAATTAAAATTTATATTGACGTTTGTCATTACTTCTAAAAAAATTACGTCATTCTTTTCGTCATTCCGACTACATCTACATCTATTAGCGTGAAAAGACCACACGATCACGATGATATTGAACTCGAAGATAATAATAAAATAAATACTCCGGTATGTTATGATTAACAATTTAATAATAAAATTATTTAGTGAAATAATAAAAAATTATTATATTACCTACCTAACTCATATGTCATAATATTTGACACATTAATAATTGTAGATAGAAAATATTAACGTTAATAATGTTATGACTACCATTTCCAATGATATCTGTTTATTCATCAATCGTATTTTAACTAATGAAGAAAAACATTTTACCTATATTATTTTGTGATTAATATTTTCTATTCCAAATAGGAGATAAAATACCTACATGAAAGTTTCCAAAAATTATCTGATCCCCTCTAAACCTGGTCTAAAGGTTTTTTTGATAAAAGTTTGTTTCCTTCTAAATACATAATTAATCTTTCTTTAATTATTTTAGAAAAATTTATTAACAAAGATATTGGTCTATAATTATTAATATTTTTAGGGTCCCCACCCTTCAAAAGAGGTTTAATTATTGCCTCTTTAAAATAATCTGGAAAAATATTTTGTTGTGTATACTTAGGTTAAAAATATAAACAAGAGGATTAATTATGTATTCAATAATATATTTTAATAATTTAATCGTTACTCCATCAAAACCTGCTGCAGTGTCATCTTTAAAACTATTTACAATTTTAAGTAAGTCAGATATCTCAATTTTTTTTTAAAAACATATTATCAAAAGAAATAGACCAGCAGACATCCATCCATTTAAATGCTTTTTTTTAGAAGTTAAAGTCTTTGTTATTATTGATTTATCAATTGCATTATTAATTATATTTTGGAAAATATAACAACACTCATTATTAACGTTTGTTTTATTATATATTTCATTATTTCAGACCATTTTTCTACATATAAAATTTCTTTAATTTTATCATAATCAATTACAGAAAAAATATATTCCTTATCTTTAACAATATTGTGTACAGGAACAGAAACACAGGTAGAGAAGTGATCAAAAATATCAGTCTGTATCACGCCAGCATTTACTAAGTTAATTAGTTAACATTACATTTAATAAAGATATGGTCAATACACGAAGGCGTATTATCAACGGGTAATCTAGTATAAATGTTTATAAAAGACACAAAACCATGTTGTGATAATAAATCTAGATATTCGTCTATAATGTTCATTATAATTTATAACTTTATATATATATATTTTTTTTTTATTTTTAAAATTTATGAAAATAATAACTTTGAGAAATTTAGTATTTATTGAAAATGAAATGTGTATAGTGTTGGGATGAATAGAAATATAATACCTATGCAAATGAATTTAATTACGAGGTACCTATTTAGCATTTACCTTCTTGTGTTTTACTCAATTCGTATACAACATATTATCTGTGATTATTTTGAAACAAATTTTAATTCAGTAATATTGTAAAAATTAACATGAGACCACACTTTTCATTGTTAAATTAAAATGTCAATTATATAATTATATTAAATTCTAATAATTTTTTTAATCTAATAATATTTTATTCATGAAAAAAGAAATACACTATTTGCATGTATATTTAAATATATGCACAATGAAACAAATATTTGTAGTCAAATATATTATTTTTCTATAAATGTGTTAACTCTCTATAATAATATTAAGTCTCTAATAATTAAATATAAAATGTGTATAATATTCATATCGATAAATGTTATCTAATATGAGATATTATAAAAAGTAAATAATAATGTAGACACCATATTTGTAATGCTTTATTGTACTTTATTTATAAATTATAATCAAAGCTAGGATGCACAAACATGACTATGAATTAAAGAATACTAAAATAATTGAAAACAATTTGAAATTGGTTTACATTTTTAACAAGATTATTTCAACATGCATTAGTAATAAAAAGTGCACTTTATCACAATATACATGGACAACTGACACACAATACATTAAAATATTTTATACTTCTGTGGCTACAGTAAACATGCCTGGGAATGTAACTACATAGTTTAAATATACATAAAAAGAATATAAACAAAATTAATTACAAATTAGAAGAAATTATGTTAAAATACTACAATAGTTTATAAATATATATTTACAATATTCAATTAGTAATTTTTTAGAGTTTAATTTTATTATTATATCAACTTTAATTCAAGATAAATAAGTGCAGTCTTACAATTTGAACAAAGAATAAATATAACATACACAATAAAAGTTTCCTTTATTATAAATATATATTGTGTATATATTTATTTATAAATATATGAATTTGATAATTGATTACAGATTTTATACTTAAAGTTTAATTTTACTATTAAGTCTAAACCATAAATCCACTATCATACTATTTAAAAATGTCACACAATACAAATATATAATATAAATATAGACAATGAAACATATTAAAACAAATCAATTAAATTGGCCATTAGTTTGATAAAAATTAATTATTACCAATTTACTTTAATTATTTTATACTTAATAAATGTTAATTAAAATAAAAAAAAAAACAACTTTTAATTTATACAAGCCATACAGATATTTTAATAATATACATACTAATTTTTTAATAGTTAATTACTTAGTTTAAGTATATTACAAAAATTTGTAACAAAATAGGTACATAGTTTTAAAAGATAATTTAATAAATAGGTATTACACAATTTTAAATTGGATACTTATTTAAAAGGTAAAAATTTATAGAGTATAAAATTATAATCAATATCCTAGAATATGGGCAATTTGATCAAAATCAATATTTTATCAACTATAATATAAATTCTAAAATTACAAGTGGATACATAAATAAAATAAAAGGAATAGTTTAATTAACAATGAAATTATTATTTAATCACCAGAATTTGTAGTTTCTTCATCATCATCATCAAAACCAAAACAGTTTTCAACACCATCACCACATACTTGTATTAAATCTGATAAAGATGCTGTTTTTAAAACAGTAAGGTCTTTTTGACTAGGTGCTAAATAAGTAATTAATTCAGAAACTTAATAATTTAATAAATATAATTTGTACTTACACGAATTTTGGTTAATTTGTTGTATTGATACACTTGAAGATGTGTAATCGTCTATTTGATCTTGACCATCGAGTTGAAAAACTTCAAAGTACAAAATATTGTTTCCCATCACATTCTACAACAACTTTAGTTTCACTTGTTGGAATACTTGTATCCTTCCCTGAATCTGTATACTAAAATGGAATAGGTTATTTTAATAGATAAATTTTAAAATATCAAAATGTATTTTTCTTTTTTATTATGTTAATTTGTTTATCAATTTATGACAGAAGAATCTACTATATTAATGCATACCTCAAGTCTTTGTTTTATTGCTGTATTTCGATCATTTCCAGTTGATTCTTGCATATGAACATTTATATGTCTCAATAGATTTCCTTTATATCTAAATAATTGTTGACAATTATCACACTGATGTGTTTTTTCATGTGGTGGAGGTGGTATATATGCTGGATTATGATGTAAATTTTGATGACGAAGTAATAATGTTTTTTGTTTAAAAGTCTATAAAAAAATACATACAGTTATAATAATAATAATAATAATAATATTATTATTGCTAATTTTAACATAAATAAAATTATTAAGGAAAGGTATGTTTATCCGCATATTTTTCTATCTTAGATCATATATTATAGATAAGTAATCATGTAAATAATTTAATCACATATTATAAAACACAAATTTAACGACAATCTTTTAATAAAATGCTCAATGCACGCCCTCACATTTATTACTAACTTACCTCACTTAATTTATTATGCATTAAAAGTTGTAATTACGAAAAATGATAATAGACTAAGTGAATAATTATTCATTAAATGTAATTTTTTTCATATTTTTATAATTTAGATTTTTTATTATGCGAATTGTTTTTGGTATAAATTGCCAAATTTTTAACGTCAAATTTGCAAATGAATTACAATCCTATTGATAAGCAATAAACAAATTTTTTAATTAAAATTTTGCATTTCACCTACAAATTTATATTTATAAAATTGTTATTTACTTCTTAGTCTTATGTTTTGTTTTTACATTTCGAGATTTCTATAATTTATCAGCCAAATTATTATATATATAAAATATACATTATATATATATTATATATTAAACATCCCAAAATTGTCGTGGGCCACCGAGTTTTACTTGGTAACTCGCCGGGCCAATCCGGCCCTGATTATAATATAAGAATAACTTACAAATAAAATAATTTTTGTCCCACTTTTCCCTAAGAAACAGATTCTTAGGCACAAAAAAAAAATAAGAAATGTTTGTAACCTGATATACATTCAACAACAGAACACCTCACTATTGTAAAATATGTAAGATTAAAACTTAAAACAGAACTAACAAACAATTTAATAAATATAGTAATTTCATAATAAATTGTATTATATAAAAAAATTGTTTATTGGTTATCAATGAGATTGAAATTCATTTTCAATTTTGGTACCAAAAATTTGGTAATTTGTACCAAAAACTATTTGTATAATAAAATATATAAATTACAAAAATATGAAAAAATTACATTTAATGAAGAATTATTCGCTTTATAATTAAGGTTCTATTAAAAAATTTGTAATTGCAACTGTTAATGCATAATAAATTAAAAACAATACTTTTTCTTATTATTTACATGTTAAAATACATTCAACTACAACTAGCGCTATTAGTTCACTATAAACAATACTTAGTACTGATCAATACATTAATATAGCATAAAAAACAAATGCCAATCCGTGTAGATAATAATGATTCCCAGCTTATAATGCATAGAATACAGAATTACATGAGTCGTAATAAGTCATATTGTTATTGGGTAAAAATCAAGTTTCCTTACTACATGTGTAGAATTTACATATTTTGGTCATTAGTATATAACTAATAGTGTACTCTTTGGTTTTTAATTATAATTATACGATCCAATCCACAATATATAATTTCAGTTTTTTACCACACTGTGGTATTACTTTATCCAATGGAAAACAGAAATTGTGGTATTTAATTATACAGGTAGATTAAATATTTATAACAAACTTTAAAGAGAGACATTTTTTTAATTGTTGAGCTGTAATATATTCTAATAAAAGCTATATATATAAAAAAAAAAAAGAGAGATAATATAAATGTTTTATTTTTTATAAAATATTAAACTTGTTATAGTTTAAATTACTATAATATAGAAAACATAAAGCAAAAAGTAAATATGGAAGGAATGTCTTGAGAGTAATTTACTCACATGATTACAATGTTTGCAGTGGAATGGCTTTTCATCTGTATGTATTAACATATGTGTTTCAAGTCGATCCAGCGATTTAGAAACATAATAGCACAACTCACACTTATAACATTTTTGTCCTTCATGTGATTTACAATGTACCTTAAACATAATATTGATTACATAAAATGTTAATAAATTATGAAATTTAAATACTTTGTATTGATATCTATCAGGAAAAGCATCACCACATCGTTTACATTTAATAGGTTCATTTGAAATATGAAATTTTTGCACATGAATGCGTAAATCAATTTTTCGACCACAAGTTGCTGGACAATGATCACATTTGAATACAGGTTTATCTCCTAAATAAAATGTAATTATATTAAATTTACAATATTCAAAAGTTTAATATGATTATTGATATTTACTACTACTATGTATTAATCTGTGCGTTCTTAGATTATTAGATTGTGTAAATCTAGAAAAGCAAATGTCACATTCATATGGTTTTTCACCAATATGTATACGCATGTGACGTTTTAATTTAAATGTATTTGGACCTGTATATGTACAATGAGGGCACTAGAACAAAAATCATTATCCATAACAACTAATTTAATATACATGTTATAAATAAGTACTTGATAAGGACGTTCACCAGTATGATTTTTCAAGTGCTTTCTCAATTTACTAAGTTCTACACTAGCATAATCACATATTGTACATTTATATGGTTTTTCATGAGTATGTTTATATCGCACGTGTCTTACAAGTTCCCCTGAAAAATAATATATACATATTTGCATAATAATTACATAAAATAAAATAACAGTAATACATTGTTTACAAATGCAACAAATATTTATATGTAAATATAAAGAACATATTTCAATTTGTAAAGCTTAATAAATTTTGTCACCTGATGTAGTAAAAGCACTGGGACAGCTACGGCATTGATATGGTTTAGTTCCTGTATGAGTATTCACATGGTTTTTCAACGATGTAAGAGTTTTAAAACAACGTTCACAAAAAGGACATTTATTTGGGCATTCATTAGAATGCGACTTTATGTGCTGAGATAATAAATAACTATAAAGAAAATATCATTGAGAATTTTATAAACTATGATAAAAATTTAATATTATTAAATTATATTTTGTTTAATAAACAATTACATTTTGTTTAACAGCAAAACACACACTGAAACATAATTATAGGAACATAATCTAACTTATCAAATTTTTTTTGGTAGTTTTAATATATTACAAGTCAACTACGTTTGCCTGTTTATATGTAAGAATTTTGAACATGCCTAAAATATTTCATCCAAAAAATATAGTAAAGGTAAAAATTAAAATATATATTACCTTTTTTCAGTTGTGTAATTACAATAATTACACCTACGCATTTGAGTTACAGTTTGTGATTTCTTCGGAACTAATTTAGTTACTTTCAATTTATCATCTTCTTCACATAATTCCTAGATAAACCATTATTTTAAGAATAACAACAACAAAATACATTTATTATCAAGCTTACTACTCCAGTTGATTTCTTTTGAGTTGGGAATTTACCATCATTCAAGTCATATACATTATTTATATCAGGATCATCTTGAGAAATATCCATACATACATTTAAAGTATCAATTTTATCATTTTGTTTAACCACATACAAATCATAATTGTCTGTATCATTATCACCTTGGAAAGGCGGAACTGTTTGATATCCAGTACCTTCTCCTAAAGCAACAGTCTAATAAATAATATTAGTGTAAGTATAAAAGATTATGTTAATGTGCTGTATTTATTTTATTATTATATTGTATATACTGATATACCGTAATTAATATGAACTCATTTCAAATAATAAATTATTTTAAATTAATATATTAAAATTAGTGATGTAAAATTTCTGAAATTTAATATTCTAGAAATTTCTGGAAATTTCAGAAATTTACAAATTTACCTAATTAAATTTTTCAATAGAGCTTATTTTCAGTCTTTAGGGGTGTAAATATTATTAATATATAAATTATAATATATATTATTAAAACATTAGAAATATACTATTCAAATTTTATTAATTTAATATTCAAATATTTTATTTTTAAAATATAAAAAATAAACCTAATACAGAGTTAATAAAAATTCAAAATCAGAATCTGATGTTGAAGTATAATTTTTTAAAATAAATATCAGATATTCTTAATTTTTATCTTTCATTATAAATATTTCATTCGCGGTATCAATTGTTTTATTATCAAAATAAAATTAATGTAAATAAAAACGAATAATACAATTTTTCTCTAGAAATTTTTATTAAAAATCTCCAAAGGTTAGAAATTTCTAAATGGAAATTTCCTACTTACATCACAAATTAAAATAATTTAATATATATTAATATATTTTGTTAAAACACTTTTCAATCAACTTTTTTTATGTCATTAAATTCAAAATATCACAACTTCATTATAATTTGTGTTCATTTACTTGTGGCAGATCTGTTTTCATTTTATCTTGTGAACTAGGAAGAACAAATTGCGTTACATTATCCATATTTTCATTAGAATCAGCCATAATTTGTAATATTGATTTTGTAAATTCATTTTCATTTTCTAACTCATCTCCAGCCATAACCATCTGTCCATCACCTGTGGTTGTTTGATAATTATACTGGACATTTTGATCAATAAAATATGCATGTTCCACTGAGTTGCCATCTATTAATTAATTTATAAAAATTAACTCATTTCGATGATATTTATTAAATAAAAAAATTCACAAACCTGTGGTCCATTGTGTTACTTCATTGTCTTTAATTTCTTCATAAAATGAATCAAGAAAATTTTCTATATCAGTAATATTTTCACTGCCAGATGAATAAGGTTGTATTGTAATATGGTTTCCATCAATATTCATTGTACTTTCAGATGTACTACCATCCAATACTAAAATATATATATGTGTTAACAGCAATATGGATAATTCCGGTAGATTGCATAATACCCATCCATTTTAGGCAATGTAAATAAAACATATGATTTTCATTATTTTACATATTACCTAGGCATTTTATAAAATATCTAGAATTTATGTAAAATGCCATTTTTTTTTTTTGCAAGTAAAAACAATCTATCATAATATGTAAAAATATTATATTAATTTTGATCTATTATTATAATTTATACATTATTATAATGTATATTATATTATTGATAACTTTATATTAACTAATGTACTGTTATTTATACATTTTAATTAAGGGGCTAAACAAAATATTATTTTTAAGGCATATGCATTAGTATTTTTAGCCAAATTTTTACGATTTTTATGTAGTGATTTATAAAAAGTCGACTTCATATTAATCGTACTGAAGTGTTTCGGTGTTATGGACTATATTGTTTTACTTTTAGAAAATACTTATTAATTATTTTTAATATAACATATATTCTTTAAATATATTACAAGAGCTTTTATTAAATATTACTATATTAGTAATTAAATAATTAATATTCCCAAATTATATTTTATAATGCAGAGCGAGTGTCTGTGCGCGTGAGTATTTAGAATCGGACTAATTGATACTTATTGCATTATAATTCACGCCGCTGTGCGTAACTTTAGATAGTATATTTTTCAAATATTATAGATTTGGTATTTACAAATCGTTTAACATTATATATAATAATCTAAAATTCCCAATACATTGTAATATTGCATACCGAGAAAAGAAACGAAAATGATGAAAATGTAATAATATTATATACGTACGTTCAATATAGTTCTTCTGAATTATTATTATTATAGTTGGATTAAACTTATTTTAATCTTTATTATGTTAAATCGTGAATACTTATATTTATTAAATCAAAAATTCACAAACCTGTGGTCCATTGTGTTACATCATTGTCTTTAATTTCTTCAAAAAATGAATCAATAACGTTTTGTAAATCAGTAATATTTTCATTGCCAAACGAATAAGGTTGTATTTTAATATTGTTTTCATCTATTTTCATTGTACTATCAGATGCGCCACCATCCAATACTAAAATATATATATATATATGTGTTACCAGCAATATGGATAATTCAGGTAGATTGCAAAATGCCTAGGCATTATGCATAATACCTTTTCAAAAATATATATATATATAATATATGATATAATCTATTTATTTATTTATTGCATATTATAATTAGATATGTTATAAATTACATAAATAATACACTTTTAAATACACGTGTTTGTATGCAAATAGAAAATTATTTTAATTATTAGGTTTAATATTTATAACCTTATAAATAACATTAATTTATTAATATTTATCATTATTATAGTTCAAATAACTTTGTTGTATTTTAGTAATCACCTACCTATAGTTGTTCCTTCAGGAATTGTATTATTTTCAAACATTGTGGGATTTGCGTTAATTAAATACCAAAAATAATACAGTTTAATTATATTTTGAATAATATTACAACAATTGTATGTATATAATACATGCAGTATTGTAATATATCGAATTATATTCAAACTAATAACAATTAATCGGTCACCCTTTTGGGTAAATTTATAATAATGCCTTATTCGTTACCTATACTTACGTTTACGCGACGACGGTATGCGTGTCCGTGTCATTTACTCCGTCGATCGTCAATCAATGGTCGGCCCGCCGGTGGCTCGATAAATAAATATACACTTATTTTGTGTATTATAATTTTCGGTCGCGCGGTTATGTTTGATCCACGATTATGATTGCACAACGGTCACTGTTGATAATGACTTTAGTTTTATTGCCATTTGAATAATTTGCGTTTACCGTTTGAAAATGGCGTTCGACCGTACGCGGCAATAGTTTCAGGGACGCCCGATGATTAGGACAGTGGCGACGGCACGGGTATCAAAAAAAAACTGCCGCCTTTTTTTCCATTCCTTTCTGTTATTACTGTATAGTATGTTTTGTTATAACGGTATTGACGCCTGATGTCTAACGAGTTCCCGCCCGCCAACAGCAGGAACGGCTGTGGTTCGTTGTTTCTCTAAAAGCGGTGACCTGCGCACTACTGGAATCCGTTAAAAAAATAATCCAAAGATATAATCCTAACCTAACCTAACCTAACCTTTTCTATGATATGTCTACGACACGATGTAGATAAAACGGTGTAGTCACTCTAGCTAAATAGAGCGTCCTAATTGTTCTATTCTGTGATCCTAAAGGTGCGTTCACAATTCACCGTGTCGTGTTCGTGTCGTGTCACGTGATGTTATTTACTCTTTTCTGATTGGCTTACTGAAACTTGGTATAGAATTTCAGATCGTGTTGACCAACACGTTACCACAGTTACCATGAAGTTAAAAATATTCAACTTTTGACCGTGTGGTTATGTTAGGTATCGTTTGGTGGGTAATGATTTGAATTATGATCATATGATTTCTATTTTAAGATGCGTAAAATTTCGTAAAAAAAGTATTTATTGAATATTAATATTAAAATATTATTATTTATTATTACCTATTTAATTGTAATAAA
>JAIUCT010000012.1:5474243-5574336 GCA_021307375.1 Tetraneura akinire | reverse complement strand
TTAAAATATTATTATTTATTATTACCTATTTAATTGTAATAAAATATGAATTTTGTACAGGTGAGTTAATTAATAAATTTAATTTAATTTAATTAATTTTAATAAATTAAAAGTGAATTTGTTAACTTTGTAATTTTGTATATTTTCTATGCTTTAAGGGACGGCTTTGCAAAACTTGCAATAAGTTTATTGTAAAAGATTCGGTTCATATATGCCCAACAAAACCTACTGAAACTGAAGTAATATGCGAAGGTAAGATAATGATGATGGATGGATAATGTTGTATTATAATTAAGATTTTAATACAAATGATAAATCACTAGTTTTAAATAAATTATAGTAAAAACTAAAGTACAAATAATATAAAATTCTCTATCAAAAGCATTGTGTCTAACCCCTTGTGTCTAAACCACATTTATTACCCTAAATCATGGTTTCATTCTTACATTATATACTTACAAGAATTCCGTATAAATATACTGAAACACAAAAAATATATATATTTTATTTTGTAGATAGTACTGATAAATCTGAAGAAAATGTACATAAGGATGACATTTCAGAACTCATTGAAATTATTGAAATATCCAGGCCTTTGTGGAATTATAAACTGTCCATAACAGAAAGATCAGAAGCGATAAAACGTAATTTGTGGAATCACATATTTACACACTTTAATGGTAATACTTAGAAAATAGTTAAATTGTATAAACACATTATTTAAATTTATTTAATTAACAATTTTAAAAGGTAAATATACAATTACTGGAATTCAAAAAACTTGGAAATATTTAAAGGAACAATATACAAGGGAAAAGAAAATTGCACCATCAGGAAGTGCTGGAAATAAAAAGGAGTGGCCTCATTTACAAAAACTTAAATTTTTAGATGAGGTATTAGTGAATCCAAAACGGTAAGTGTATAAGCAAATAGATTAAGATTGCATGTTTTTTAATATTTTAATACATTTTATAATTGACAGAACAACTGAGAGTTTTGAAACTGAAGATGAAGAGTTCGATATAGAAGCACCTAAATCCAAAAAAAGTATGTACATTTAAAATCTATCCTCTTTGTATAACTATAATAAGATATGTATTAGAAAATAGCTGAAAATAATGAATATATTTGTGTAACTTTATTTGTTTGTTTTTATTTATTAGAGTCAAGTATCACAGATAACATGTCTGCATTATTAGATGAGCTGAAAAACAGTAGACCGATTCCTCCACTTCCCATCCCAATTGATCAACCCGATGATGATGACAAATTTGGTAGCTATTTGGTGAGTCTGATGCGAGACCTACCTAAGTGTCAAAAGACCCTTTTGCAAGGAAAATTAATAGCAATGGTCATAAATGAAATAAATCAGTGATAAAAATATATAATATATATGTATATAATTGATTAAAAATGAATATAATATATATTTATGTACAGATAATGAGTAGTTATATGTAATTGTACTGGAATGGTACGGCTCCTTCTGAATTGAAGTAGTCCTTTAACTTGGTCCTTATTTCCTTTGCCTCTCCATCATAAAAATTGGACCCCATTTTTGAAATTGGCATTCAGACCAGAATTTTGAATATTTGTGTTTTCTTCAATGTCGTCCAGTGACTGGTAGTAGGACTGTATACCTAAATTATATTTTAGTACATTATTTTAAAAATACTTATCAAAGATAGAAATTTAATACCAGATTCTGTCTCTTTATTTTTAATAAAATTGTGAAGAACCACTGTAGCCTTAATTATAGCATTAATTGTTCTTTCACTCGCCACTATAACCTGTCTATAAATACGCCATCTTGATGAAAGGATACCAAAGGAATTTTCGATACATCTTCTTGCTCGGCTAAGTCTGTTTATATACAATTTATAAGAATTTTATAATGAAATTGGAAGTACATCATGAACTAGACTTACCTATAGTTGAAAATTGCTATATCAAGAGGCAACTTTTGTTTTCCACGGCCTGGGTATGGTCTCATTAATGATGTCATCAAAGGAAAAGCTTCATCTCCTACAATGAAATAGGGAATATTTCCCGATGATGAACTTATGGGAGATGATTTAGGGAAGGATAAGTCATTTCTTATTAATCGTTTGCCCAGCTCACACAATTTAAACACTCCCCCATCACTGTATCGACCAGGCATTCCAATGTTGACATAAGTAAAATTACAATTGGCGTCACATAAGGCCATAAGGATGGTACTATGACTTCCCTTATAATTGTAATTTGTAGATCCAGTCTTGGGATACGCCTTAAAAAAAAGTAGTTAAAAACTAAATTAGATGTTAATAATTAAAATACTGCTAAATAAATTATTATTATTATCATATAAATATAAATAATTTTTTACTTGGTGTACAACATGTTTTCCATCCAGGACCCCAACACAATGAGGCATTTGCCATATTGTTTCAAACTCATAAGCAATTTTTTTCCAACCATCTTCATTTGGAGAAAATAATACCTAGACAAAAAATTAAAATGTTAAAAAAATTCTAAACAATTTGAATTGATTATCTATGAAAGTCTAAAAAGTAAAACATTGAGAAATTAAAAAAAAACTGTTTTTCTCATACAATTTTACATGAAAATAATTATAAAAATATTTTTTAATTCTCATGCTCTATATATTTTATAATGACATTAAAATTAAACAATATCTCAGGCTATCATATACATTTGACTTTTTTTAAAACTATAGTCGCAGAACATATTTTTATAATAAAGTAATTATGATTTATTAACTTTCATAAATAATTAATTATTTTAAACATAGATTAGATAATTCTTACTTTATCTTTTAATTCATCCCATAATGCATTGCAACAGTCTAAAACTAGTTTAGATACAGTTGATTTTCCAATCCGGAATGAATACATAATATCCGTCATGCTTTCCCCTGTTGCCAAATACCTAATATATAATATATATAATTATATTAATATAAACCCGAATTACAAAAAATGATTCTATATTAGCATATACATATTTCTACAACTATGTTATCATCTTCAGCTCTCACCTACCACTAGTGCTAATATAGTATCGATTTTTGTGATTTGGGTTTTTATTAAAATAATTATAAAATAAATCACAAGTGCTCAATTTCATTTTATATATATATAATATATTCCTAAATAAATTTTAATTATCTTAGCTATGCAAACAATTAAATGTAACTAACCTAAGGGTAGCTCCTAAAACTTCTCCAACCGAAAGAATATCATGCCTTAAGGGTATCCGCATTAATTTTGGAGATATTAATTGAACCAGCTCCTCAAAGGCTGTTGGAGTCATTCTGGCAAAATTAAAGAATAATGCTGAGGATGTTAATTGATGATTTTTTAACATGGTATTAAAATGACCATGAATAGCTCTCTCTCTTAGTAATGGTCTGATATACCACCTTTTTGGTCCTTGACACTTGGCTCTTCTTATTCTTTAGAAATAATTTACATATTACATGTTAAGCATCATAATAAACAAATTTATAGTAATAAATACATTATATTTACCTAAAGTTTTCATTGTCAAGATATACTGCAATGATCAAGATTTTTCGCCTATGAAGTACATTATTGTAAGCATACACTTCATTGTTGTATTTGTGTATTAACAATTTTTGTTTTTTATTGTACTTCATATTAAATAATATAATAATTTAAAATAAAATACCTACCAATAATACCATTAACCGCTTATAGTAATTGTTTAAACATGTAAACATGCAGTAAATAATGCAGTCAAATAAAGTTCGACACTTCTTTGACTATTCATATACATATTTCATATTTTAAAACCGGGAAATGGCGGGAATATGTAAAATAATATCACTGATAACAGTAAATTGTGGTTGATTTGATTAGTACAGCACTACACGACACGTTCGGTCGGTTCACAATACATACCACACGACACGTAGCATGAAACGAACACGACACGGTGAATTGTGAACGCACCTTAATCGACGACAAGTTAGTTTGATATTATTTCACCAGGTAGCGCTAAGAAGGCCGATTGATTTTTTCCATCTTTCAAATACCTACAGGCAAATGACAAATACTATAAATACATTTTATATTTATTTATATTATTTGCTACAGGCTACAATTGAATTTGAAGACAATTAATACATTTGCTAACCTCAAATTTAATTATAATATTAAAGAATAATTTAATTAATAATGTATTTTTTTATGAATTTTGTAATATTTAATATTTTGTAATTTTTAATATTTTAAAAATTCAAAATAAAAGGACGGCAAATGTCTTGTTTGTAGACGGAAAATTTCTTAATCCGCCACTGAATATACATATCTATTATATAATCCAGTTATTTAATTTTGTAATAAATTATTCCCTCGAATACAATAATATGCCAAATAAGTGTTTTGTACCAGCTTGTAAATCTGGTTATTTTTTAGCAATACAAAAAAATTGAATTTAGAAGGGAATAATGTACCACATACCTATGTTTCATCCTCCAGAAGTAACTAATAACTAATTTTTATAATTACCTAATAATCAGATGTAGCGATGTAGGTATTTTACAAATACTAATTCAGTAGTTTAGAAATTTGATTGAATTTGAATATATAATTATATTACTTAGCAACAATTACTTAATCCATAAAAATAATTTAAATAACAAATATATTGCATATTTTAATTTAGGATTTACTGTCAATGTGGAATAATAAAATTCCACGAAAAGATAGACCCTTATCTTTAAAAGATGTAGTGTGTAGCCTGCATTTTGTTGAAAATGATTTTTTGAAAGACGAATATAAAATGCCTGATGGTACAAAGTACAATAATATTTGGTGAACGCAAACGTCCAGCTTTAAAAAAAAATATCATTCCAACAATATTTTTAGGTTTACCAGATCGATTTTCTGATTTAAAAATTAAACGAGCACCACCTAAACAAAGAAAATTAAATTATAAAAAAATATGAAAAAACAGTGAGTCTAATGACCATGTTTTTGACATAAATCCAGATAAATGTTCACCAAATGAGTAAGACTTGTTTTAAATATCAGTATTAGATATATAGAATAAACACATAAAAATTAAGAATATTCTCAGTATTTTAACAAATTTATTTATGACCTAAATGTAGCAATATATTTTAATATTCTAATTATTATTCTAATATATCTATTAAAATATTAATACCATAAACCATAAGTTTTTACTTCAAAATTTGATTTTAATGAACAAATTTAATTTCTGCATCCCATAGGCGCAACTAGAGAGGCACATAGAGGTCTTGTGCATCCCCAAGTTTAAAATGTGCACCACTAAATTTAAAATGTTCATCCTCAAAAAATAGAAGGAAGCCTTTTTATATTATAATTTGATATTGTAGTAAATATTACCAATAACATTACACAAATTTATACTGTATATTAATATGTTTATTAAGAAAAATAGGTAGATATTACGATATATAATACCTATAATATTATATTAAAATTTAAAATAAATTTAAATTGAATACTAGAAAAATCATATTTTTTAAATCTGTATTTTGTATTACTGATTTAAATATAGTACATAAATTTACATATGTAAT
Source organism: Tetraneura akinire (assembly GCA_021307375.1). Lineage (NCBI taxonomy): Eukaryota > Metazoa > Arthropoda > Insecta > Hemiptera > Aphididae > Tetraneura > Tetraneura akinire. The sequence continues at coordinate 5,568,740 of JAIUCT010000012.1, read as the reverse complement.
TATTGTTATTATAAATATAGTGTGAAGACAAAAAAATAGGAGATGTGGGGCAAGCCCCACGGGTTTGTGAAGTCTTCACAATTTGTTCACTTCCAAAAATATTGATCTAGTTGTGCTTATGCTGTGTCCTCCATTTAATATCTTTCTTTTGTTTTAATTATAATATATCATTGTGTTACAATTTCATAGTTGCTCTAAAATCTTTGAAACTGAGGATTTTTCAATAGATTTTCTTCACAAAATTGCCCAGTCTATAGTACTTCCAGGAAACATGTGGGGATTACATTTAATTCCTAAAAAGAAAGCAGCATTTGTTCATATTAATCAGAATTTAAATACTGATAAATCTGTACTTTTTACCGATTCTTGTAAACCATATGTAGCCATTCTCGGCAAAGAAATTGAAGTTGATGAAATAAAGAGCAAAGATGAGTTGGAATTTCTACTTCAAAAACTAGATGGTTATAAAACATGTTCAGGAGTTAATGATAGTAACAGATCAAAATCATGTGTCATTTATTTTTATCCTTCCTTAGTTTCTTCTAAGATTATCAGATGTTCGAAGTGTACTTTAGAAAGACGAAATCTTCAAAAAAATAAAACTGTCAAATCTACACCATCTAAAAAAATATTTACTAGAAGATTAAAAACAATAAGTCAACAAAAGATACGATTAAATAAAAAAGTAAATAAAATTATATATTTTATAAAAAAAATAATGAATAATTATTAATATGATTTATAAATTTTAATTAATTTCTGTTTAGTTGATTACATTAAAGCAGCAATTATGGCAAAAACAGAATGAATGTAAGCATATCTCTGAGGTAATGCTTCATGATTGCATAGCTAACTTGCCAACAGAACAGCAAGAAATGGTTAAAATTATTTTCAATACGGCTAAATGCAAATCATCTCAAGGAAGGAGGTATTCTCTTGAATGGATTTATGAATGTTTGTTAATGCGCATCAAAGGACTGAAGTTATATCGTAAATTAAGGTTTGAAAATAAATTACCATTACCATCTGAAAAAACATTGGGAAGGTATATTAAAAAATTACGTCCACCTTATGGATTTCAAGAAAATACTTTTCATATTATGAAGGAAAAAGTACAATGTATAAGTGTAATGTATAATGCAGAAAAACATGGTAGTATTTAAATATCATTTTAAAATCTGTAACAAATTGTATTATTAGTACTATTGGTAAAAATAACTTCAGTTTAAAAGATATAAAAAAATGTGTATTAAAAAGTGTATACCCAAAATTGTATAAATTATTACAAGTGGCAGTGACATTACCTATAAGTTTGGCCACCTGTGCACGGAGTTTTTCTGCAATGAGGCGAATAAAAACCTGGCTGAGATCTTCAATGCTTCAAAATCGCTTTAATAATTTATCAATTTTTAACATTGAAAAACAACTAACAAAAAATATTAACAATGTAGAAATTATAAATAATTTTGCTGAAAAAAACAGAGCAATAATATTAAGATAAATATTAATATAATTATAATCATACCTATATGTTTTTCAATGTTTAAAATTAATAAATTTATAAAGTATTTATATTATATTTATGTTTATAAATACATTTTTAAAAACAATATTGAATAAATACATAATATATAAATTATAATTATTAGTTAATATTAAATAAACAAATGTATTAATATAATCACAGAGTGTTTTTTTGAACAAGACATATAGAAGTATGTTAAATTATTTATATACATATTGACATTAAATAAAAGTAAATTTAATATGTATGTATAATGTAATTACCATTTTATTTATTTACACAATTTAATTTAAATACCTAGTTATATATTTTAATGTAGATTGTTGGTTGTGTGTATTGGGAGTGTGGACGCTGTGTCCATGACGCCACGGTCATGGTTTATATTTTTCATAAAAATATTAGCCCCCCTGAAATTTTATTGGATTTCCGCCTATGTTGTGAAGTACAATTTATATACAAATGCATATCCTGGTTCCTGGACTATTCTTTAGTTATAAGTTGATGCTAACATTATCCGTTAGACAAGTAGGATGCGAACGTAGCTTTTCTAAATTAAAATATATAAAAAATTATTTAAGAAATATGTTAGGTCAAAATCTTTTAGAAAGTTTCATGCTAATGAGTGTTGAAAAAGACTTATTAAATAAAATTAATAATAATGATGTAATTAAGAAATTGGCTGCTAAAAGTAATACATTTAATAAATTATTATCATTTTAATAGCTGCATAAGCCCAGCACGGCCACCTCCTAATTTTAATATCAAAACTACACAGTATTATGTACTTTTTTTTGTACAATTTTGTACACACCCCCCCCCCCCCCCCGATACGGAGTAATCTCCATTTTCATAAGACCGTGTTTCGCTGACGTTACCCCAGCACGGCCACTCATCAAATTTAAATTGAGTTAAAATTTAGAAGTGGCCGTGCTGGGCTTATATACCTCATTTTAATGTAAATGTAAAAATGTAATTTTTATGTAAATATATATTTTGATATTTGATTTAATTTCTTGAAATAATCTTGTATAGTGTTGTACCTTTCATCTCGCCCCCCCCCCCGTGCTAGAAATTCCATTTTCAATAATTGTAAAATTCACTAATATTATTAATCAGGGGGCCTATTCTTAAAATCGTACGAACGGTATCCGTATACGAACTATTCACATGATTAATTTCCGTATACGGATAAAAATTGGTATTCTTAAATTTTAAATTTCCGTATACGGATATGTTTCCCACGAATTACCCGCATATGAAAGATTTTCCCATGGTTCACAGCGGCAACGTCGGAATAGTACATGTATTTCATGGGAAAAATAGTTTTTCCCGCGGTAAAATTATATTTTCCAAATTTATTGTATTAATTTATAGGTTTTTTTTTGAAATAAGGTAATTTATAAATTATTTTATTTATTGAGGAATGAAAATGGTATTCGTATACGGAACACTGTTTTCACACGCATATACCCATCCGAAGTAATCATGTGAAAATCTTTCACATAACATAACTAGTCCGTATACGGAAAATTTTTAAGAATACGATATTTTAAAATCATACGAAAATGTATGTGAAAGCAAAAGTTTCCGTATACGGATCCCGTTCGTGCGATTTTAAGAATAGGCCCCCAGATCGGTGCCCATTAAGATAAATTTGTACTATAGAAAAACTATACTATTATACTAAATAGTAAAGAAAAAAAAAAAAAAAAAATAAGGTCGTCAAAAAATGTAGGCCCCATGTTATATGTGGGCCCTAATAAATATATCCCGGTAATAAAAAAAGTACCTATCCGCCCAAGTTGGGTTTAATGCTAGATCCTCAACTTCGTTGTGCTCCTCATTTCAATATAGATACTTACTAAATTTACATCACGTTGTCCAATTTCTTACGCTCTGTCTCTCATTCTTGGTGCAGGGACAGTTCCAGAAATTTTCCAAGGAGGGGCGCATATAAAATTAATTTAATATTTATTAATATAAGTTTTATGTTGCATATTATTTTATATTTAGAGGTTTTTAACTATTTGGGATATTTATGCATTTTTCTATTTTATTGTGCAATTTTAGAGTGTTTTTACCAAAATTTATATTTTTACACAATATAAAATATAGGAGAGTTTTTGCAACGTATAATTATTAAATATATAACGTATAATAGCATTACATACGCATACAAATGTATACGCAGCTTGAATTAACCAATTAGTGTAAAACATATTATATGAAATAGTCTTATTTTGATAATATTATATAAATAGGTATACAGGTATATTGTATGATTATTCGATTATAAAAAAATATTTGTTTATCGTATATTTTCGTTTTATTATGAATCATAATCGTTCGAAATTGTATTAAATTGTAAGATTGCAATATTGTAGCATGGTTTCACTAATTTTTATTTATATTATAAATTTTATGTGAGTATATTTCAGTAAATTGTTCAGATCTTGAAGCTTAAAAATGTTATCAAAACTTATATGATAAATTAACTTTTTTTATACTTTTTAATAAAGTTTAGTTACTTTTTTTCAAGTAACTTTTAACTTTAAATTTAACTTAAACATGTCAAAAATAATTTAACTTAACGAGTTAAAAAATTTGTTTGTTAATTTGCCCAGCCTTGTAAATATTACCTATTGTCATTATAATCCTAGTTGGTTTGTTAAAAATAATGTTAAAATACTACAATAGTTTATACATAATAAATATATATTTACAATATTCAAATAGTAATTTTTTAGAGTTTATTTGTATTATTATATCAACTTTAATTCAAGATAAATTAGTGGAGTCTTAAAATTTGAACAAAGAATTAATATAACATACACAATAAAAGTTTCCTATATTATAAATACCTATACATTGTGTATATATTTATTTATAAATATATGAATTTGATAATTGATTACAGATTTTATATTTAAAGTTTAATTTTAATGTGAAAAATCTGTTGATTTATTTATACAAATAACATTTTTCATTGTTAATATAAAATGTCAATTACATAATTATATTAAATAATAATTTTTTTAATCTAATAATATTTTATTCATGAAAAAAGAAATGCACTATTTGCATGTATATTTGAATATATGCACAATGAAACAAATTTTTGTAGTCAAATATATTATTTTTCTATAAATGTGTTAACTCTCTATAATAATATTAAGTCTCTAATAATTAAATATAAAATGTATATAATATTCATATCGATAAATGTTATCTATCGAGAGATATAAAAAGTAAATAATAATGTAGACACCTTATTTGTAATGCTTTATTGTACTTTATTTATAAATTATAATCAAAGCTAGGATGCACAAACATAACTATGAATTAAAGAATACTAAAATAATTGAAAACAATTTGAAATTGGTTTAAATTTTTAACAAGATTATTTCAACATGCATTAGTAATAAAAAGTGCACTTTATCACAATATACATGGACAACTGACACACAATACATTAAAATATTTTATACTTCTGTGGCTACAGTAAACATGCCTGGGAATGTAACTACATAGTTTAAATATACATAAAAAGAATACAAACAAAATTAATTACAAATTAGAAGAAATTATGTTAAAATACTACAATAGTTTATAAATATATATTTACAATAATCAATTAGTAATTATTAGTTTATTTGTATTATTATATCAACTTTAATTCAAGATAAATAAGTGCAGTCTTACAATTTGAACAAAGAATTAATATAACATACACAAAAAAAGTTTCCTTTATTATAAATATATTTATTTATAAATATATGAATTTGATAATTGATTACAGATTTTATACTTAAAGTTTAATTTTATTAAGTCTAAACCACTATATAAATCCACTATCATACTATTTAAGAATGTCACACAATACAAATATATAATATAAATATAGACAATTATGAAACGTATTAAAACAAATCAATTAAGTTGACCATTATTTTGATAAAAATTAATTATTACCAATTTACTTTAATTATTTTATACTTAATAAATGTTAATTTAAATAAAAAAATACAACTTTTAATTCATATAAGCCATACAGATATTTTAATAATAAACATACTAATTTTTTAATAGCTAATTACTTAGTTTAAGTATATTACAATAATTTGTAAAGAAATAGGTACATAATTTTAAAAGATAATTTAATAAATAGGTATTACATAATTTTAAATTGGATATTTATTTAAATGGTAAAAATTAATTTAGTATAAAATTATAATCAAAATGCTAGAATATGGGCAATTTGATCAAAATCAATATTTTATCAACTATAATATAAATTCTAAAATTAAAAGTGGATACATAAATAAAATAAAAGGAATAGTTTAATTAACACTGAAATTATTATTTAACCACTGGAATTTGTAGTTTCATCATCATCAAAACCAATACAGTTTTCAACCCCATAACCACATACTTGTATTACATTTGATAAAGATGCTGGTTTTAAAGCAGTATGGTCTTTTTGACTAGGTGCTAAATAAGTAATTCATTCAGAAACTTAATAATTTATAAATAATATATTAATATAGAATTAATAATAAATATAATTTGTACTTACACGAATTTTGGTTAACTTGTTGTTTTGATACACTTGAAGATGTGTAATCATCTATTTGATCTTGACCATCGAGTTCAATTACTTCATGTACAACATATTTTTGCCCATCATTACCTTCTACAGCAACAACTCCAGTTTCACTTGTTGGAATACTTGTATCCTTACACTTACAACACTTTTTTCTTTCATGTACCTTAAACATAATGTTTATTACATAAAACGTTAATAAATTATGAAATTTAAATACTTTGCATTGATATTTATCAGGAAACGCATCACCACATCGTTTACATTTAACAGGTTCATCTGAAGTATGAAATCTTTTCACATGAACACGTAAATCACTTTTTCGACCACATGTTACTGGACAATAATCACATTTGAATACAAGCTTTTCTCCTAATTAAAATGTAATTATATTAAATTTACAATATTCAAAAGTTAAATATGATTATTGATATTTACTACTACTACTATGTGTTAATCTGTGAATTTTTAGACCATTATATTGTGTAAATCTAGAAGAGCAAATGTCACATTCATATGGTCTTTCACCAATATGCATACCCAAGTGACGTTTTAATTTATATCTATCTACACTTCCATATGTACAATGAGGGCACTAGAACAAAAATCATTATCCATAAAAACTAATTTTATATATGCATGTTATAAATAAGTACTTGATAAGGACGTTCACCAGTATGCCTTTTCAAGTGATTTCTCATTTTACTAAGTTCTACACTACTATAATCACAGATTGTACATTTATGTGGTTTTTCTACAGTATGTTTATATCTCACATGTCTTGCAAGGTTCCCTATAAAATATTATATAGGTACATATTTGCATAATAATTACATAAAATAAAATAACAGTAAAACAATAATGTAAATATAATTAGCATATTTCAATTTATAAAACTTAATAAATTTCCTTACCTGATGTAGTAAAAGTACTTGGACAGCTTCTACATTGATGTGGGTTGCTTCTTGTATGAGTCTGAATATGATCATTTAGTGTTTTAAGACTTTTGAAATCACGTTCACAAACAGTACATTTATTTGGGCGTTCTTTAGAATGCGACTTTATGTGTCGAGTGAATAAATAGCTATAAAGAAAATATCATTGAGAATTTTTTAAACTATGATTAATATTTAATATTATTAAGAGGACGTTATACCAAAATAAGAATGTCAATAATGGATCATAGAATGCGCTTTAACTACTTTTCTTGTGGCGCATGCACGCGACGAATGCTCATTGTTCGGCTTATGTGAGGGTCCATAGTACACGAAACGAGAGCGGCTTTCATTGTTTTATGAACGCTTATACGGTACGGAAAGTGATAAATATCGTATAGGCCATACGTAATACGTACAATATTAGATAAACGTAATAAATATTATATTATTATGCCTATATAACTATGCATGGATTTTTTATACTAATCATAATTATGTATATAGTGTATAAATATATAAAGGTATTGTATTTATATTACCCTTTATTATTTATATTCTATATTATTAATTATTATTATAATATATAGTATATATATTACTAAGGAAGTGTGTCAATAAAACAAATTATAATTATGTATATGTGTTCCAAATTACACAACATATTTATAAATATTATATTATTTTATACGTCCATAGTTTTGTAACGTCAAAAATAATTATTGTTCTATTATGTGGTAATGTGTATAACGTATAAGAATTATTGTATTTTAATTTTATTATATATATTAGATAATCATTCCTAAATAGGTATAATAAATTATTATTTCATATTCTAAAGTTAGTCATATTTATAATTATAAATAATTCCGGAAAATAAACACGAACGTCACGCGTCGTGTCTATCGATAACAAATCCATGAACAATGAACCCGTTTCAAAATGTACACCCTAACTTTACCCATATAATGTAGATTTGGATAATGAGAAAATGATCGTGGTTATTAATATTGACACGATATAAATATTATAGGTGGCAGCACATTTCAGCGTTAGTTATTATTTCAAATAATATCAAACGCAAACCATAAAAAGGTACCACTTAAAATAATTTTAGAGATAAAGTAGTTATAATAAAATATATATAAATGAAAATATTTCCAAGGGAAACTCATATCTGATTTGTAATATTATAATGTGTAGGTAGATATGATGATTATAAAAATATATTTTTTTAATATTTTAAAATCATTGTAAACTATTTTCTGGATTAATATTTTATAAAACACATATGAAGTTCCCTCACAAATATTGTTCTCAATCATTTTCATAAGAGGAATTTTAACTTTAAAATTACTTTAAAAGACATTATTTCTGTTTTAAGTAAACATGTTTTTACATTAGTAATTCGGGAGTATAACGTCCAATTAAAATATATTTTGTTTAATACACAGCAAAACACACACTAAAACTAAGAATTTTAAACATGCTAAAATATTTCATTCAAAAAATATAGTAAAGATAAAAATTAAAATATATATTACCTTCTATCAGTTGTGTAATTACAATAATTACACCTACGCATTTGAGTTACAGTTTGTGATTTCTTTGGAACTAATTTAGTTACTTTATCATCTTCTTCACATAATTCCTAGAAAAACCATTATTTTAAGAATAACAACAACAAAATACTTTTATTATCAAGCTTACTACTCCAGTTGATTTCTTTTGAGTTGGGAATTTACCATCATTCAAGTCATATACATTATTTATATCAGGATCGTCTTGAGAAATATCCATACTTACCACCTTAAAAGTAACACTTTTATCATTTTGTTTAACCACATACAAATCATAATTGTCTGTATCATTATCACCTTGAAAAAGGGTAACTGTTTCATATCCAGTACCATCTCCTAAAGCAACAGTCTAATAAATAATATTAGTGTAAGTATAAAAGATTATGTTAACGTGCTATATTTATTTTATTATTATATTGTATATACCGATATACCATAATTAATATGAACTCATTTCAAATAATAAATTATTTTAAATCAATATATTAAAAATTAGTGATGTAAAATTTCTGAAATTTAATATTCTAGAAATTTCTCTTTTGAAATTTCTGGAAATTTACAAATTTAATTAAATTTATCAATAGGTAGAGCTTATTTTCGGTTTTTAGGTGTGTTAATATTATTAATATATAAATTATAATATATATTATTATAACATTAGAAATATACTATTCAAATTTTATTAATTTAATATTCAAATATTTTATTTTTAAAATATAAAAAATAAACCTAATACAGAGTTAATAAAAATTAAAAATCAGAATCTGATGTTGAAGTATAATTTTTTTAAATAAATATCAGATATTCTTAATTCTTATCTTTCATTATAAATATTTCATTCGTGGTATCAATTGTTTTATTATCAAAATAAAATTAATGTAAATAAAAACGAATAATACAATTTTTCTCTAGAAATTTTTATTAAAAATTTCCAAAGGTTAAAAATTTCTAAATGGAAATTTCCTACTTACATCACTAATTAAAATAATTCAATATATATTAATATATTTTGTTAAAACACTTTTTAATCAACTTTTTTTGTCATTAAATTCAAAATATCACAACATTATAATTTGTGTTCATTTACTTGTGGCAGATCTGTTTTCATTTTATCTTGTGAACTAGGAAGAACAATTTGCGTTACATTATCCATATTTTCATTAGAATCATCCATAATTTGTAATATTGATTTTGTAAATTCATTTTCATTTTCTAACTCATCTCCAGCCATAACCATCTGTCCATCACCTGTGGCTGTTTGATAATTATACTGGACATTTTGATCAATAAAATATGCATTTTCCACCGAGTTGCCATCTATTAATTAATTTATAAAAATTAACTTATTTCGATGATATTTATTAAATAAAAAATTCACAAACCTGTGGTCACTTGTGTTACTTCATTGTCTTTAATTTCTCTATAAAATGAATCAAGAAAGTTTTGTATATCAGTAATATTTTCACTGCCAGATGAATAAGGTTGTATTTTAATATGGTTTCCATCAATATTCATTGTACTTTCAGATGTGCTACCATCCAATACTAAAATATATATATGTGTTAACAGCAATATGGATAATTCAGGTAGATTGCATAATACCTATCCATTTTAGGCAATGTAAATAAAACATATGATTTTCAATATTATTTTACATATAACCTAGACATTTTATACTAATATTATGTAAAATGACATTTTTTTTTTTAGCAAAGAAAAATTAATTTATCATATGTTAAAATATTATATTAATTTTGATCTATTATTATAATTTATACATAGATATTACTACATTATTGATAACATTATATTAACTAATATACTATTATTTATACATTTTAATTAAGCGACTAGCTACTTTTTCCAACAGGTTTTAGAAAAATGGCATTTTAAAGTGCACAAAACATTATTTTTAGGGCATATGCACCAGTATTATTAGCCAAATTTTTATAATTTATATGTAGTTTGTTATAAAAATTTGACTTCATATTAATCGTACCGATAGTGTTTCGGTGTTATGGACTATATTGTTTTACTTTTAGAAAATACTTATTAATTATTTTTAATATAACAGATATTCTTTAAATATATTACAAGAGCTTTTATTAAATATTAGTTATTAAATAATTAATATTCCCAAATTATATTTTATAATGCAGAGCGAGTGTCTGTGCGTGTGAGTATTTAGAATCGGACTAATTGATACTTATTGCATTATAATTCACGCCGTTGTACGTAACTTTAGATAGTATATTTTTCAAACATTTTAGATTATTTACAAATCGTTTAACATTATATATAATAATCTAAAATTCCCAATACATTGTAATATGGCATACCGCGACAAGAAACGAAAATGATGAAAATGTAATAAAATTATAAGTATATCGTTCAATATAGTTCTTCAGAATTATAATTATAGTTGGATTTATCTTATCTTAATCTGTATTGTGTTAAATCATGAATACTTATATTTATTAAATCAAAAATTCACAAACCTGTGGTCCATTGTGTTACTTCATTGTCTTTAATTTCTTCATAACATGAATCAAAAACGTTTTGTAATTCAGTAATATTTTCACTGCCAGATGAATTAGGTTGTATTTTAATATTGTTTTCATCTATATTCGTTGTACTATCAGATGCGCCACCATCCAATACTAAAATATATATATATATATATATATATATATATGTTACCAGCAATCTGGATAATTCAGGTAGTTTGCAAAATGCCTAGGCATTATGCATAATACCTATCCATTTTATAACATACCTAGACTTTATGTAAAATGCCATTTATTTTTTTCGGCAAAGTATAAACAATTTATTATAATATGTTAAAATATTATATTAATTTTGATCTATTATTATAATTTTTCCATAGATATTACTATATTATTGATAACATTATATTAACTAATGTACTATTATTTATACATTTTAATTAAGCGGCTAAACAAAACATTATTTTTAAGGAATATGCATTAGTATTTTTACAAACTACCTGAATTATCCATATTGCCGGTAATATATACATTACCCTCTATATCAATAATTATTTGTATTCTTATTATAATTATTGACAAAATAATGTTTATCATTTATTTTTATTTTTTTAATATAATTACTGACACAATAATATAAATTGTTATTTTGTCAATAATTGGAAGAAAAAATAAAAATTATATATAATAATAGAAGTTAAACGATTTATTAGTATATTAGTGTGGGTGTTTCAGTGAAAAAAGCACAACTATAAATGATGATCAATGATTATCTGAACAATTATATTTTGTCAAGCACAGAATATGTGGAATTTTAATTTATTATTACAGGAAAATTGCATATATCTTACAATTGAATTTATTTGTCAATTTATTTTTCATTCTTAGAGTATTTCTCATAGTGGAAACATATACCTACGTTATTATATATTATTATATTATTATTTAAGATACCGTACATTTTTATAATGAATTAAATAAAAATCGATAGAAATTAAAAAATCAGTTCTTTATCTAATGATAAATACAATGAAATATTAAATGAAATTTCACTGATTAAAGATGGTCAGAATGGTAAGATGTTGTAATAAATAAAATAATAAGATTTATAATATAAACAGTACTTATATTAATTAGAAATACCTTAAGTATATCTATAAATGTATTTCAATTAAACACTATTCAAAATTTCATATTTTGCCTAATAAACCATTGGCATTCTATAGAATACCTAGGAATTGTATAGATTGCCTAGGCATAATATAAAATAACATTACAAGTGCATACATTGCCAAATAGTACTAGACATTCTATAGAATGCCTAGATTCAATACTTTGCTGGTAACATATACATTACTTTCTATATCAATAATAATAATAATAATAATAAATTGTTCTGTGCCAATAATTTATATTATTATTATTAGTATTTTATTATTTGTATTCTTATTATAATTATTGACAAAATAATGTATATCATTTATTTTTATTTTTTTATTATATTTACTAACATAATATTATAAATTGTTATTTGGCAATAATTATAATGATAAATTACTATTATTATTATTTTGTATTATAATCATTGTTTTAATAATAATAATAAATATTAATATTTTATTTCTTCTTTTTATTTGTATTTGAATTTTAAATTTTGTAAAAATAATATGTTTAAAAATTACAAATATTATTTAACAATATTATGAAAAATTGAAATGTATACGCATAAGGCATAACGCGTATAACAGTATGGATGTTAAACGATTTTGTAATGTGTCAACTCATTGATAAATAGATGGTAGCCTAACCGGCGCCCGTTATACATCGGGTAATTAATTAATATTTCAACATGGATGTATTATACACTTAGGTAAAGTTCGGTTGGTAACGATCGCGTATGGACGCAAAAATTTTGCTAGAGTAGGAGAAAATTTGGCTCGAAACGGCCAAGAGCGTCATTCGTGTTTCGCGAAAGTCGTATACTCGTATTCTTCTTTTGAAGTGCAGTATACGTCCCAATGCATAATACGCGATCCACAAAATACAAATTTAGTCTGATCAGTAATCGCACTTTTAAAGTTTAAAGCACTATTACTATGGTAGACTGCAGACGCAGAATTATACGTCAGGCGACAGACGCTCGATCAAGAATTCGCAAATCACAACATAACGTATACCGTCTTGTTTGTTATACTTACGGTGGTCATGCAAGACCTGTAGTTCCATACTCCGTCGGTCGACCGTCAATCAATCGTCAATGATCCGGCTGTTAATGGCGGTGGTTCGGTAACTATACACTTATGTATTGTATTATAATTTTCGCGTCGCGCGTCTTTGTTTGATCACGATTATGATTGCACAACGGTCACTATTGATTTATATGACTTGAATTTTATGACATTTGAATTTGTGTCTGCTGTTTGAAAATGGCGTTCGACCGTACGACACTGGCCACAATAGTTTCAGGGACGCTGACGGCCGATGATAAAGACAAAGGTGGTGGGACGTGGGACGGGTATCATTAAAAACCGCCGCCATTTTTTCCCATTCCTTTCTGTTATATTTACTGAATAGCATTTACTAAGATATACAGGAAACATGTTTGGACACGGGTAGAAGGGTGGGTATGTGGGGTACGGTTAGTAAAAGTAACGTATCTCCTTTAGGCAGATCTATCGCCATCTGTGAGAATAGATACATATCTCTACATGATAGCACGAAATTTGAATTGTTTGAAAAACAAATATAATATTAATATTATTATTATAATTATTATAATTATAATAATAATAATAATAATAATAATTATTATTATTATTATTATTTATATTATTATTATAATTAGTATAAATTAAATAATTTATTTTATACATTATAACTAATATATTTATTAACTAATTATTGTTAATAATTGTGCTGTTTTGAGCTGTAAAAATGACATGGTCGTTTTCACGCCTGTCATATTCCATCCGTCCATTCCGACGGATTTTAAACTTTGTAAAAAATTATTTAAGTTTTAATGTTATAAAGAAATAACAATATATTATAGTGAATAAAAATAATATTTATAAAAGGAAAAATGAATTAATGTTTTATTATAATAATAATAATAATAATAATAATAATAATAATAATAATGACAATGACAATGACAATGACAATGACAATGAAAACGACAACGACAACGACAACGACAACGACAATGACAATAATAATAATTTAGTTCTCTCCCATGCACGGTACGCCACCTGGAAGGCCTCGACGGGAACCTCGTTTAAAGCTGTTGTCACAGCCGCTTGGATAGCTTCAATGTTCTCAAAACGGTGTCCTTTGAGTGCGGTCTTGATCCTCGGGAACACTCATTCGACGATCAACGTTCAACAAATTACGCACACGACTCACATTTTTATCGATTTGGCTTGTTGATGGCCGTCCAGAGCGGGAGTCATCTTCCACCCCTTCCTGGCCCTCCTTAAACTTTTTCACCCACCTTGTAACTTGTACATATGATAAAGCAGACAGATATTTTGGTGCCTCAAGAAGGAAAAAGTGAAATATGGAAAAAGTTTAAACGTGTAATGAATGTTATTGAAAATGTAGTTGATCCCGACACCCCTGATCAGATTTTAACTGAATTCGTTGCCTGTATAAAATGCAAAGATCTTTATGCTGCAAAATCATCAACTTTCCAGGCATAAATGTGACGTAATAGGAGGAATACAACAATATATAAAATTATATAGCGAAGTTATTGACAAGAAAATAAATGTACCAAAACAACTTAAGGATGAAACAATTGAAAAGTGTGTAAAATATTGTTGTATGGATATTAGACCAATGTCTGCAATAGAAGGTAATGGTTTTAGAAATTTTGGACAATTTTTACTGGACGTTGGTGCAAAATTTGGAAAAATTGACATAAATGATATTTTACCACACCCAACAACTGTTTCGAGGCATATTAATAAAACTACAAATGAATTTAGAAACAATATTTTTAAAGATTTATTTTTTATTATTAATAAAAAAATATTGCGCATCTACTTGTGATATGTGGACAGATAATTATCGTAAAAACAGTTATATGTCGATAACTCTACATTACATAGATGATAATTGGAAATTGAACAATCGTTTGCTCAATACAGGTCAATTTCCAATAATGAATGTAAAACTGGCGAAAACATCAGACGGTTTTTATTGAATTTTTTTTCGCATATCTCTGAAGCTGTCAATGAGCCAAATATTGACCTGATGTCAAATATAACTTTTGTGACTGATCAGGGTACTAATATGTTAAGTGCATTAAGAAATATTAAGCGTATTAATTGCAGCGCTCATTTACTTAATACGGTTTTACGAAATTTATTTGATGTAAAATATTTGGGAATGGAAACAAACGAAGACCGACCTCTTGAGCCCATCATTACATTGATGAAAGAATGTAAAAACTTAGTTATATTTATGAAAAGTTCCGGTAAAAACAGCCATTTGAGCAAAAGTCTTGTGAACACCAGGCTTTTGATGTTGACCTCAGTTCAAAATGCACTTCCGGAAATAATGGAGATACACGGAGAAAACTTCAATCGCATTCAACATATAAACAGAGAATTATTATAAAAAATAAATTTGTTTTTAGAACCCTTTAAGAAAGCATCAGATGAACTTGAGGGTGATAAATACCCTACTATTCAAAAAGTAATTTTATATCAATTATTAATTAAAAAACATTTAGAAACATAATAACATATTCTCTTAGGCGTATTTAGGTGGGGGCTTAGCCCCCCCCCCTGATTGATAATTAGTCCCCCCAAAATTATTTGAGGCTATCTGATTTAAAAATATTTAACATTAGAAAATAGAAATGGTTTATTGTCACGATTACTAACTACGAAGTTACGAATAATTACTATATTTAAAATATATTTTAAACATTTTCTAATAAATAAAATTGTGATTTTCTTAATCTGTATTTATTTTATTATGTTGATAGGTATATAATAAAAACTTAACAATAAAAAATGTAGTTTATATTTGAAAAAAATTTTTTTTTTAATTTCGTACAAATTTTAATGCATAATGTATATTTCGTCATTTTTATCATGCATATTTGTACTTTAATTTTTTTTATACTTTTTTCCTATTTTATTTAAAAATAAATTTGTGTATTATGATATTATACCTGTGTTTAATTTATTTGTACTGTATATGTATTACATTAATAAACACGTATTACCATAAATTGGTAAAACGTTATGTGGTCGGGGGTCGTCTCCAAAAACCCTTATATTATACAAAACTAGTTGGAGGGCTACAGCCCCCCCCCCTACAAATTTATCCACCCTACGCCTATGCATATGCTAATCTTCATGAAAATATATAATAATGATGAAGAACTCACACTAATTCTATTCTACAAAAACGTTAAAAACTAGGAAAACAGGCATTATAATTTATGAATTCTAAATTACAACTTTCCGAAGAACATGAAATTGCTCTATTTTTAACCCCAAAATTTAAAACTCTAAAAATATTTTATCTATCTGATAAAGCACGAATCATAAACATTATAGAAATGAAACTTTTAGAGATTGAAATGGAAAATAATAGTCATCAGTGTAATGTCCAAGAAAATAATATTTCCACACGAAACACTCTAGATGCCAACACTACATTTTCAGAATTGGAAGATATTGAAAACGATCCGGAACTTTCAAGGAACTCTTTGGCTTACAAAAAAGAATTAGATGGCTACAGAAATAAATATTATAATGTACAAGACGATGCAATTTTGGAGTTTTGGAAAGATCAACAATATATTTTTCCACGCTTATGTGTTTTGTCAAAACAAATTCTGGCAATTCCAGCAAGTAGCGCCAGTAGTGAGAGATCGTTTAGTGTTGCCGGAAGGGTAATTGAAGAAAGGAGAAGTTGCCTTAGTGGTTCAACAGTTGATGGTATCTTATATTTAAATGACTATTTTAAGTTCAATAAATAAAAATGGTATTTACTTTTTAATTTTTTTATTTATAATATAAAGTTATTGATAAAGATAATCACTAATAGTTACTGCATTATTAAAATTATTTGTTATTTTATATATTTGATTTGTATTAAATACTACTTTTCACGTAGATATTAGTTATTTTATGTTTGTATAATTACCTACCCAATTTATTTTCTGTCAAAATAAAATAAAATATAAATATACATTATATAAATTTTACCGAATAAAATATTCGAACAGATGCAATAAGTAAAACATAAAACTTAGATTATAAGTTCTACAAAGTTATATAGGTCCTGAATATTGCATAGTTATATAAATATCAATACTTATACATACTGTTTAATACTATAATATTCTACTTTCAAAAATGACACATTTTCATGACTTATTATAAATAATAAATAATTATTTTATCCTAATATTTTAATATAATGTTTAAATCCAGGTTAATAAATTTAAACTATTATAAAATTCCAGTTAAATTATTCTTTTTTGTACTTCATACCATGCAAAATTCTATTTTGTCATGCTTCATACTATCATAATCCATAATTTTATAAATATAATATTTATGATCAGGTTTAAAAACTCTCAAACGATATCTATATACCAGTCTGGTCCGGTCTAGTCCTTAAAATGCATTTAAGTATGTATTTAAAATTTAAATACGGTTCAGTTCAAATATTATCAGTCCGGTCTCGGTCTTTTTTTAAGAAATTTAAACTTATTGGTTTGGTCTCAGCCTTTTTTTTAAAGAAATTTTAACTTCTCGGTCAGTTCTCGGTCTTTTTTTTAAGTAATTTTAAATTATCGGACCGGTCTCGGTCTGATTTCATTTTTATTTAATCGGTCCGTCCGGTCCTGGTTCTAATTTTATTTTACAGGACTGGGCTGGTCTGTGAAAATACGGACCGTGCAGAGCTCTAGTAGGTTTATACACAATTATACACCTTTCAAAATATTTAATTTAGAAACTGTTTTAATTTTATCGTGTTTTATATTTTTAGATTGTAAATTTAAAAAACGGAATAATTTACTATATATTAATGTAGTTGTTAAAAATGAAATGTGAGATTCACAATTATAACTGTCATTTAATATACTTTTAAATCATTTTTCTTTAATTAGTTGATGTATTTTGTTATGTAACATTTTAACATGAGGTGTATTATCAATAATTGTTTGAATAATTTTTAATGCATTTGAAACAAAATTAGTTATAGTTGTAGGTTTATATAATTTTGAAATTGAGTTTTTTGATTCATATGTTTTGTTAATTATTAATAATTGTCTTGGATCACTTATTTCCTTATCTTTTGTTTTCAGAATTTGTAATACATTTTTCACAATTAAATTTGTCTAAAGTTTTCTTAACTAAATAACCTGTTAAGTACATTTCAGAACAATCATGAAGTGTTATTTTATGTATACTAAATTCTAATGGGTTTTGCATATTAATTTCATATTCTTCATCTTCATTATTACAAAGTTCACTGTCAGAATTATTACTTTCTTCAATTAATTCTAGCTCATTAATATTATCAGATGTTGAAATAAGATGCACATCATCATCAGATTGACAATTAGAAATGGCTGATAGCTTAATTAAATTCATTTTTGAAAGTAACCGAAATGTTGTTCTTACTGTTGGATTTTTATTGTAACCCCACCCCTTTGCCTAAATTATGAAAATAAATTTTCTATAATATCTTGATTTAATCTTGAAGTTAATATATATGAATAGTTAGGTTCGTTTTGTTCTTTATAAAGTTCAAGTACAGAATTATTAGTCCATGTTAACCCATTAAACGATGGTGGCCTTGTATTTCTTTTAATTGTAATTTTTTCTAATGTTTTACTCCACAACTGAGCATTAATTAATGTTTGATAACCAGTTTCATTTTCTTCTGATAAAGCACTTTGGAATGGGTTTTTATTATATAATGTCTTACTATTTAAAGTATCAAATAAATTATTTAGTGTTCCTATAAATTTGTATGTATTTATTGATGTTTTACTCTTTAGTTGTCCAGTTTGTATACATGTTTTCATTGCCATTGATAGAGAATTACTAAATATTTGTAGTGCTAATTTACATTTCATTTTTTGAAAAGCATTGGGATATATATGAGCATCTGTAATTTTTAAAAGGCATCTACTGGAATTACTATTTTTGTCAATATTATATACTGTTTTTACATCAGAAAACGAAACTTTTTCACCTTTGAATATATAATCACCTGTTAACCAATTATTTCTTAAATTTTTAAAAATTTGTGTTACCTACATCATAAATTGAAAAAATTTTATTTTCATTTACATAAAAATATGGTTTATCTGATGTCATTCCTAGTGATTTATATGTAGCTTGATTATTAGTACCTTGGTCACAAACAACAACTCTAACTTTTAATCCTACTTCAATCAATTTTTCAATACATTTTATAAGAATTAAATAGATAAATCACGGTAGTTCATTGAACCGTGAGATATAAAATAACGAATTGGCATTTTCCAAATAGAATACAAGCCTCTTGCACAAAATATCATTGCTTGTTGACCTAAAAGATTTGATTTTTTCTGCCCGAAAATACCCGAAATAACCGATTTCTACTGTGTATATATATATATATATATATTATATACAGGATGATCAGAATTTCATGTTACACCAATTTTCTCTGTAAATATTCGAAATAGAAAAAATTTTATAATAAAAAAAACTATTTACTTTTATATCATCATATATATATATATATATATATTTATATATCATATATACTATTATATAATACCCTTATGGGGGGTTTTAGTGATCAATTTTGAAAATCAAATTGTAACCCTTATTAATGTACTTATTAACTGTAAAAATATGGGACACGTTTGTAAAAAAGGGACATTTTGGTGTCCTGAAGAGAGTGGTCAGGACAACGGGACAGATAGTTAAAATATAAGAGACATTCCAGTTTAATACGGGACGTCTGGCAACCCTACATGAGTTCCAAGTATAACTGGGTTTGGACAAAGGAAAGACCCAAAAAATTATTGTATTATTCTATGGAAAATAATAATAATTCAGGAATTCCGGTTACTACAACAGGTACCTGCAAGATAAGAACTTTTGGCTATTATTTAGGTCAATTAATCATTGGCATACATTATCCAGATATGGATTACTTATTAATAATAAACATTATTCCTACAAGTTCTGTTGTTTCCTACATAAATGTTACCTAGACCCCTGTTTATAGCTAACATATTATACAGTATGGGTTATACCCTAAATTTAAAATTAATTTTAATTAATTGTTATAGAATAGTCACTTTGAAGATTAGATAATAGTATGTCACATTGCAAGACCCTAATAGTCACTTTAGGACCTATTGTCGTGGTGCCATAAATGTAACATGCGATAAATGTTTAATTACAAAAACCAATAATTCTGTTCTTATTATGTTTAAAACCAATCGTACGATTAATAATATTGGAATACATTTTAATACTTTTAATTCGTTAATTTATAATATAATTTATTACTTCATAGAAATAATATAACAAAATAAAAGAATTAGTTAATTATTTTTTTATACAAATTTATGCATAATCTTAGCATATTGATCTAAAAACATATGTAGGTACCTCTAAACTATAATAAAGTCAACTTTACTACCCAATGAACATTATTAAATCACACTCCACTTTCATTTATTGTCTATGTACATTGTAAATACATATTTAATATATAAATTACTACAGTGTATTACTCTTTCAAACAGCATTTTTAATATAAAATTTTAACTTGCAATTATTTATATACACTTATAAAATACTGATTAATTGATTACTATTAATTAATTATTATAGATGTTTTAAGAAGATATGACTTATGAAATTACCTCCTCTCAATATCTAATTTATTTTATAAATAAAATTATGACGTATTTTAATTGAAGAACCATATTTAATTACATTAATAAAATATTATATTTATATAATATATATATAAAATGACTTTTTAGTTTTCAATAATACTTGCTACTATTAAGGAACATATTTTACAATTATAAATTGTATTTTTTGAAGTTATATAAATATATATTATACCACTGTAAAAATGAATTTTATGTATTCATTATAAACTTATCAGCAACAAATTTATATCCTTATTTTCTTTTTCAAATTAGAATGTCAATTTTTTTTTAATAAATCCCAGTTATTTATCTTCTATAATGATTAAAAGACTCAAAATTAATTATTTTATTTTATATTCTTAATTATCATAGTGAATTATAATGATGATAAATAAATCTTACTAGAATTAGTAAGAATTAAGTAATTCAAATGGTTTAGTTTTCACAAATGATATGAGTATTTCTTTTAAGTTTATAGAATTTTCAAATGAAACTAGTAATGATGCACCATTCTCAATTATGAATATCAATGTTACTTTAATATTTTTTTATAATATCTTTTAGTTTTATTATTTAATTATTATGTTATTTAAAAACGATTATATTTATTTCAATAAAAACCCTTAATTTTGTGTAAAATACTAACACATATCTTAGTGCAAAACAAATTCATTATAACTGTATGTTAACTGTGTAACTATATAGTTAAGGTCTATTACATGCATAAAACAGAATAAAATAAATAAGTGTAAAACAAGAAAAAGAACTATAGCCAAAATTATTATAAAATATAGACGTAACACAGTCAATTAAAAAAAATATTAATTGGTATATATTCAGAAATAATTGTAATATTACAAAATATAAGTACATAAAAAAACATATATAATACATTCAAATTTAAGTAACTTACTTCAATATAAAAGAATATTCATTAATATCAAGAATATTTAATATCCAAATTCACGGTTTACGCTTACCGTTTTTGAAGAGCTGTTATTATCTTGCGAAACATTATTAGAAATCACAGTAATATCTTTTAATTTTGATAATATTGAATTTGATTTATTAAGAGACAAATCCAATATATTGTCTCCTGACCATTTTTCCGATTTTACATTAACTTTACTATTATTTAATTCTTTCTGTTCACAACCATTACTGGCAGTGGGAGTAATAGTTACTGAATGTGGTGAACTATACAATTGTTTAAAATTAGATGTTGTAGGTACAGAACAACTTGTGGATACAATAGTTGTTTCTGTACTCAAACGAGGAACTTCTAAAGATATTTGTTCGATCCATTTATTAGATTTATTCATGGCAAAATTAGAAACTTGATGTTCTGATTCTAGTTTAATTGCCCCCAGCAATTTAGTTGGATTATTTTGTAATGATTGTTTTTTGGGAAGTTTAGGCCTATAAAAAAACATTATTTTATTAAGAAAATAAAAATATATTAAGAAATTTGAAATTTTAAGAACAAAACAATATAGGTACAATGGTACATATACAGTGTGTAAACAATAATTGAAGGCCTCAATGCAACAACCAGATAACTCCATATTTTGATAAAATCATTCTATTAATTAATATGATAAAGAAGAAAATTCTACACACATGTGTGTAATAATCGTACTTCTCTTATAATTATTTATCAAAATATTAGTACAATAAAATGTATTTTATAAAAGGCAGTTATGGTGCTATCATTTCTGTATATATTCAGCAAAAACTAGGTTGGCACATTTCTTTATGTATGATGAAACGATTGGAAAAAAGGGACAAAACGAAGTTATAAGCTTCTTGCACTATTATTTTCAAAATATAATAAATAAAAATATTAAAACTCTCAATCTATTTGCTGTTAATTGTAGTTCACAAAATAAAAATAATGCGCTTGTTCAATATATTTATTCTATAATTCAAACAAACACATTTGGATTCGAAACAGTTATTAAACGTTGTCCCGAACCAGGACATAGTTTTCTCCCGTGTGACCGGTGTTTTGGATTAATAGAGCAAAAGAGAAGAAAAATTGAAAAGATTTTTCTACCTGAAACTTATAAAAGTATGGTTAATGAAACTTGTAAAAAGTTTCAAGTAGGTAATCGACGTTACCAAAGATTTGCTATTTAACTTTTCTGAGTACCTCAAACCTTCTTTCAAAAAATATTTTATGAGTACAAATAAAGCAAAGTTCACATTAATATCATACCGTACAAATAAATATACCACAAGTGGTTTGTTTTGCAGTTCCTTAGATAATTCTAATATTATATAAAAACTTTATTATTGAAAAATCAAGAATTAATAATCAAAGTATTAATTATACATCTACTGAAAATCAACTGCTATCACTTCATCAGTCAAGCATTAAAATAAAATCTGCAAAATTACAGGATGTAAATATCTTAGCAGCGAAGTATGACCCTCAAGAATTTTTATGGTTCTATGAAAAGTTGGATTCATTAACTATTGAAGATGAATTTGAAGATGAAATTTAAATATAATTCATATTTAACAAATAAAGTTATAAAAATAAATATTTTTAAAAGAATGTTGTTGTTTTTTTTTTTTTTGTCAATAAATAAACCCAGAAGTTTTTTTGATAGTTTATTTTATTCCTTATGTATAATATAATATAATCCTACAAATATTACTTTTAAAAACATGTTATATTATGGGCAACAACCAGACAACTGCAGTGGGTCATTAACTTTATAATTATTTTTTGAATTTAAGGAAACAATTTAAGAGTTACTTTTGTATCACATATGATAAAATAACTACTATATAAATGAACTACTTAATACAATTAATCCTAATACCTTTTATTTTCATTTAGAATAGTTTTTACTACCTCATGAAAAAACAAGAATATGAAGTTATCTGGTTGTTGCGCTGAGGCCTTCAATTGTTTACATTTAATATCTTTGGACAGAACAAAATTAATTGAATTTTGTTTTTTAGTTAGATATTATTTTGAAAAATACACTTCACATGCTATTCAATTATTTTACCGTTAATTTATTTCATGCATGTGCATACAACTTTATTTTTAAATGGCAATCCCCAGTTTCAATTATTTTTTTCCATGTTTTTCATGAATTTTGGTAGTTTAATCAACTTTTTAAGTGCAAAATTAGCTGAGTTATATTTCAATTCAATTTGAATTTATTCAATATTATTGTATAAAATTATAGCTTTTCTATTATATTATTATATAGTTTTTTTTAAATTTCAATCATAGATTTTATGACTCTTTTAAATGTTAATAAAATAGTAATTAATTAATAATGTTGAATGATATTCCATTAGATAGAAAAAATATAATTATTTTTCTAATAAAATAGTACTCTATTCCAATCTTAGTTTAGAATATTTATATAGTTTTTTTTTTAAATTTATGGCTGTAGAAACACACAGACTAATAGTGGCCACTACAATCACCTGATATTTATACCTTTAGATTTTTTTTTCTTAAATTATCATTTATCTATTAAAATTCAATAATATTTTTGTTCTATCCAAAGATATTAGGTGTAAACAATTATATATATTTTTTAAATGTATATAGATAATTACCTGGAATCCTTTTCTTTTGCTTTAAGTTCTTTTAAAATATTAGTAGTTGTCATCCATCCATTTGGCCATAATGGTACAATACGATTATTTATGAATTGAGTAATATAAACATCTATTGGGTGTGATTTCCTAATTTTGGAATAGGTTATTGTCCGAATATTAACAATTTCTCGTAGATACCCTCTGCAAATGTATGAATAATTATTATATAAAATGTTCATCCAAAACAATTATATAAAAAAAAACTAAGAATATTGATTTATATAGTTTTAATTTTAAAATAATAAAGAATAATAAATTATAAAACAATATTTCATTTTGGAAATATGTTATTCTTTATAAACTTATTCTTAATTAATAATTATTATTGAAATAAAAATGATTTACTAAATTTAAAATTAATACAAATTTTTAAAAAATATTTATAAAATTATAAATATGATGTAAATTAATTTGACATAAAATAATAAATTAGTATAATAGATAAATAAAGAAAATACCTAAATTCGTCATTCCAAGGAAATTTACGACGTGGTCGTTTTGGCCCACATTTTGATTTAATTCCATAAACATTCCTAAAAAATTCATAATATAAATTACATAATTTTTATATCTATAACATTCATTTTAATTTTTACCTACTTATAACAATTAACAGATACAATACAAACAACAAATAAAACAAACTACAAATAAAGCATTTAAATCAAATAAGATCCAGATCCACAAAAAATTTACTTTCATTAAGCAAATACATATTTTATTAACGAAGATACCATCATCAATGCATACAGTTTGTTTTCATTACTGATGATGGTAACTTCGTTATAGAAATACGTATTTACTTAATAAAAAACTAAAAAGTAATTTTTTTGTAGATTTATGTTATTTTATTTAAATAAATTACCCACAAGTACTTAAATAAAAATAAAAATAATGCACTTAATTAAAAAATACTATTTATAATTATTATATAATAAAATTATATGAGTAATAAATAATGGATAATGGATACATAATTAATAAGATCAATTTTTTTAAAAAAAATATTTTTATGTAATTATATATTTGTATCAAGATAATTTTTATGGTAATAACAATAAATAAATAAAATTCAAAAAGTATAACCAAATATCACTGTTCTGATTTTAATGTTTAAATTAACAATTTATTATACTATGTTATTTCGTTTAAATATTAAATGTATAAACATTAAATAATTGTATACATAAGTAAATACTAAATATTATATAATATGAAAAATGTATACTTTTTCTTTATATTCCGTTCTGTTTTTGTAATATGTACAACTATAATTAATATTAAAAATATGTAAAAGCAAATTTAAAATGAAAATGTAAATGTTTTATATGAAATAGGTTCATGGATCATAACTTAAAATAATTCATTAAATCTTACATAGTATATATTATACTTAATTAATTAAAATTATTTTATATTTGTTTAGTGTACAAATTAAAAATATATAAAATAATATAACATACCTATGGTCTAAAATTTTATTACACTCCAAAGTATACTGTTGAATAACTGATGGTAATAGTTTGTCAATTGCATTTTTTAACCTAAATAAAATACAAATTATATATAAATATATATTCACACAACTAAATAATGAAATAAACATTTAATTATATAAAAATTTAACATAAATAAAATATATACTCTGTTCAGAATAAGAGCAGTAATCAGAGACGATGAATTTTCATCCATTTCCCTTTTCTAATCGGCAACCAGTAAGCATTCAATACTTGTAGTGCTGCATTACGATTGTACCGAGTAAGTATACTAATATATTACAGGATTTGTTCATACAATTTTTTAATTTTAATTTTATAAATACATTGACAAATATTTTACCATTTGTATAATTATATTACATGACTTATTTTATTTTATTATAATATTAAAAATTAAATATATAAAATTTTTATTTTTATACCCGCATAATAATTTTTAACTATTATAATAAAAAAAATGTTTGTACTATATGTAAAACGGGTTAAAATTATCTAAAAAAGTTTTTAATAAATTATTATAATTAATAAATTCATAATTCTTATTACAATTGTATTTAAAATTACATTATTACATAATAATTTGTAAATAAAATACATGGTGCTGCATACAAAACAATTCAGTACTACACAGCACATACTGCACGCAAGTCATTGAGTAGACACAATGCATTTTAAATTATGTGTACATGTTAGTTGTAAATATTAGAATAAACAACACTCCCGTAAGTCGTGGTGTTCGGTACCAAAAACCGAACAACGCCATAGCCATATGCACTTGCAGAAGTTGAACACCGACTACCACTCTTAATCTGAACAGTTATAATTCAATATTTTATAAATTTTTATTACCTTTGAATTGGTTTGGCAATTGTTATTTCTTCAGAATTAATCAATTCATTTACATGTTTAATGAGATTTTCTTTATCACACAGCATATGCTCAGCTAATGTAGCATAAATAGGTTGCGTATTAAATGTATATAATTCTTTTTGATATTCAAGACTAAAAAAATATTACAAAACAAAAATTATTAAAACAAATATAAATATTTTTTGTTTTGTATTTAAAAATAATTATAAACTATACTATGATAGTTCCTTGAATGGATTTGATGACACATTGATATTTATATAGATTACAAAATATATGAAAATATATAATTAATTATTAAAACTAACAAATCTATAGTTTATTAAATTTTATATGTCAATTATTAATATTTTACCTTAATAGATATAAATTAATTTGATTTGAAAAAGTATATAAATTATTTTGTATTGCTATTTGTGCTTCAGTCTTAATTGATTCAATAATTTCCACTACAAATTTAGGAATATCTTCAATCGTATTGTGAATACCATTGGATACTGGGATATCAATATTAATAGGAGGATTAATAATATTCTGAATATTTTCAACTTCATGTTCAGCTAAAATAATCAACAAATTAATATTTTCATAATTTAATAATTAGTAATTTAGTACAATTAGTACTAACAACAAGTAATTTAGTTATTTAGTAACATAGTAATTATTACTTTGTATCAGTAGCGGCTCGTGGGGTTCAATAGAAGTGGGGCACAAATATTTTTCCTATTTCCCCATCATTATCAATTACTACCCATAACTATTCTTGATAAATATATATTTCACCTTAATTGTGTATAAAATTGTTAATATTAACAAATTGTGTATATAATATTTATAATTTTAATATATTTGTCATACAAAAATGAAAAAATTTAAAATATAATAATAAGCTTTATTTTTAAGTATATATTAAAAAATATATATATATAAAATATATTTACATAAAATAATATTAAAAATCAGTTATATTTTTATATTCTATATCAATTCGTCTGTCTTTTTTTTTCATAAATATTTACACATATTTATACACGTTATGGACGTTGGTATAAAATTATTGGCTTTAGTTTGTAGGTACTTTGTATAAAAGTGAAATAATATAATGATTAAAAATGTTTGTCATTTATAATTTATTATTACACAGGTCAGTACGGATAGCAAGACTGCGACAGGAAGTCGATGATGTTGATTATTTTATGACAATAAAGATAAACGACCGGTATTTCTAAGTTTTCGTACAAGGAGAGAACTCGCGGGCACAATTCGTGTGTGCTCGATTTTGCCATATAATTTGTGATAATAATCCAAGACTCTTTATACAATGTTATACGGCTGATCGGGGCACAAAAAATATGTGCCCGCCGCCTGAGACACTTTTATTTTCCATAAAATATCTAAATTCTAAATGAATAATAATAATTATATATCTGTATTTTTTTTTTTAAATATGATAAGTTATACCATTTACAAATATTAAACCTAATATTATTTTTATTTAATTTCAATTTTTATAATTTTTTTTATTTGATATTTTAGGTGGGGCACGTGCCCGTGTGCCCCCTTGCACGGGCCGCCACTGCTTTGTATTTATTTATACTAACATTTGATAACCTTTGGCAGCTTCTTTGAAAAACCTGCATAAATCACAGATTCAATCTTATCATTTATAGAACTAACATTATTTTCTAATGTAGGTATTTCTTCAGAAAATATAGTATGAGTTTCTTTTGAACAACCTAAAAAAGAATAATAATGTAATACAATATAAATTTGTGACTACTATTAAATAAATCGAATAGTTAAGACTTCTAAAATTCTACATCTAAGCAATACTAATATCATAATATAAATATAATCTTTCATATTACAAAACTAGATATATGTTATTGAGTTTTAACAGATCTAATATTAATATAATATTAAATAGTTGAAAATACACAACTATAAGTATATATCAACCAAAATATAATTATATTAAAACAATATTACACTTTCTTTTTGATAAACAAAAATGGATAGATGAATAAACAAATTTGTTTGTTTTTTTATAATTTTAATATGCCAGAAATAATATGTAGATTATACTTTTATAACTTTTGGTAGAATTGGTTAAATTATAAGTTATAAATAAAAGTGTTTAATTATTTTAAGTAAAATACTATTTTTGTGATAATCATCATTACTAATAAGATATTTCCACTTTTACTATCACATATATTTTATAGTAATGGCCTTCTTCATTTATATGAACAAAGTAAACAATTTTTTTTTTTCAATTACACATAATTATACATTATAGGAGCACCATTTTAAGGTTTTATCATAATTTTATTAATAGTATTATGATTTATGAGTGAAAAAATTACAAATTCAATAATAAAATTTATTATAAGAGATTATTTTAATTATTTTTTGATCATATTTTACCAGTATGGGAATATTGAAAAAATAAAAAAGGTTTTATTAGCGTATATTAATATCATATTATGAACATTTAAAATACTAAAATGACAACATTTTGGATATTTCACAATTTCAATAATTGTACCTATGTACATACATAATATTGTATTATGTAATTATCTAATATTGTATATGGAAATGTAATAAAAAAAAATATATTTAAATTTAAAGAAATTATATTTTAATGAAAAGTCAATGATAATCTCAACCAATTGATAAACTAAATAATCCCTTTTCCTAATTTCGATCAGGCTAACAAGCTAATACGTACAAGTAAATAATTTATATTATTAATTATACTTAATATGTTTTTATTAATTTTACTTAATTATATATTAATATAAAAATAAACTAATTATATACTAATATAAAAATCCAAATACTTGGCTTGCACTCGGGTATCACAACTTTTTTTTCTTGTTTTGATAATTTAACCATACTAATTTCTTTCTTTTTAATTGGAATGATGGAGCTGGCACTATCAGAATCAATTGGCGGCTTTCTTTTATTTCTTTTATTTCTTCTATTTACACATTGTATTAATTCTTTTTCTTCGACAGAAGATAAAATATTAGATGTTTCAGAAGTCTTTAAATTAAATGTAAAGATAATTATTATTTCTACTATATATTATTCATACTTAATAAAATAATTTAAAATATACTTTTGTTTCTGAAAGAGAATTTTTCTCTGAACTATTATAAAAGGAAGGTAGTTTTTCATCATTATCTTCTAATACAGAGTTTGTAAAATGCTAAAATTGTAAAAACTTATCAATATTTCATTAAAACATAACATTTAAATAAATAATATTTTAATTTCAATAAGGTACATAATAATAAGTAATTAATAAAAATAAAAAATTACTTTATGAGGTTGACTAGATTTTATTTCTTTAGAATCATCAGATAAACATAATTTCTTAAATTCTAAAGGACCAGTATTTAAATAATAACCACCACGTTTTGTTTCAACTCCTTCTGGCATGAAATCATCACACTACAATAAATACACCACATATAAATATAAGATAAACATAATTAATAGTATCTTTTTTATAATGAATTTATATTAAAATCATAAATATTGAAAAATAAATATTATATACATTTACAATTTTACTAGTACCAGGTTATAAAAAATTAAATTTATTATAATACCTAATATAAACTTTAATAATTTAAAAATTTAAATCAGGATATTTACGTTAAGTTTAAGTATTTTACATAACACGCAGTAAAATATGTAATATATGTAGGTATACTTACAAGTTCAGTATTATCAATAAATGAATCACTTTCATCATAACCAGCTGCATGTTTAGAATAATTATAGAGTATAATTTTTTTCTCTTCATTTTTCTTAAGATTTGTCCCACTAGTCCTCTATAAGAAAATTAAAATTAAAAATATTAACTATCTAATTAAAATATTTTTTAACTAATTTTATTATTATTAGTTAGGATAATTAAACATTATAATATACAATTTGTCATTATAGATTAATGTAAAAATATATAAAAACTAAATAGGTAGGTATAGAAGATTTATAATTTAAATTTTAAAACAATAAGATAATATTTTATAAATGGAAAGTTTATTATAAATACTAAATATTTAAGCTATTAAACAACAACTGATTCCTAATAATTATATATATATATAATTATATTGGAATTATTGGAATAAATTAAAAAATAATTAATATTGAAAGGAATAAATAAAAAAATATATATATATACTTTATTAAATATAATACTGTAGGCAAATAACAAATAGAAAAAAAGAGTGTGAATTAAATTTCTATGAATGAGTTAGAAAACTATAAAAAGTAAAAACAATACATATTTCTGTTATCACACAAACTGTTTATAACAAAAAAATTGAATAATTGCACAAAATTCAAAGAATTGGTATAATACCTTTGCATTATCTGTTTTCTTAATGTGGTAAATGTAATAATAAATTAATACTCCATTCATCCATTTAAAATCATATAATGAAAAAACTACTCAGAAAATAGCATGATATAACGTAAATTAAAAAAAAAAAAATTAAAAATATTGGTAGGTAACTTTGAGTAACTATCAATTTAGGCAGTGGCGTAGCCAGGATTTAAGCAAGGGGCCAATAAATACTATAATTAAAATAACATTTTTGTTCTTTGTTATATTTAAAAAAGTAATATTAGCATTAATAAAATATTTACTAATTACTAGAATGCTTAATGCTTAGGTAACATAATAATTAATAACTAATAAATTATATTGAATAAAAAACTGAAAAATAAACTTATTATCTAGGCAAAATATTTTTGAAATAATTTTGAAAAATACTAAATATCAATAAGCTTATAGGTTCTCATACTTCATTTAAAAAATGCAAAAGCATATATAATTTAGCATTTATAATTTATACTATAGTACCTAGTACACTAAATCAATATTTTGTTTTTTTGAAAAGTTGAAAACAGAAAACATCTTACGTTTTTTTCCTGACTCAGACATGCTCAACTCTTATGCTACTTTAGATTTACACTTATATAGATATTAATTTTAAATTTATACACATTTGATAGTTCAATAAATTATAACTTGAAATACTTGAATATTAGAATTTGATTTAAATATTAGAACGGCTATCTATGACCATGTATACATAGATAATACAATATCTTTGGCTTATCACATATAATCGTGGTTAACCAAATAAAACTTGGTTACTGAATTTTACAAACACAAGTTTTGGTTATTGATAAGATAATATAAAACATAATTAGGTTTATCGTGACAACATGCGTTAAGCACAATAATAATAAATAAGACCTTATTCTATAATTATAAAGCTTCTATTGTGAAAATTAGATCATATAAAATTGCTATAAAAAAAAAAAGCTTATGGGAGGGGCCATGGCCCCTCTGGCCCCCCTGACTACGCCACTGAATTTAGGTATATGCAAATTTTAGATAAGTAATTGAATAATTTGGCTTTTAGTTTATAATTTATTATAATTGCATTAAAATATATTATAAACTAAATAAAATAATGGTATATTAAATAAAAATGATTAAATTATAATTATGTAGTAATCAATGATATCAATATTTATTATTTACTAATAAAAAAGAAAATATAAAATTATAAACAAATTACAATGAAGCTACTACTAATTAAATAACTTACATAATATTTTTGTCTACAATTATTATCTGTCAATTGTTTTATTGATTCATCATTTTCATCTAAAGAATTAGAATGTTGATCTTTTCTTCTACGTTTAATCTAAAATATAATAATAATAATATATTAATAAATAATTATTTTCAAAGCTATGGTATTGGTAAACGATCTACCATATTTGTTTAATCTACACCTTAAAAAAAACCTAAATACGCAACTTAGAAAAATGACGGAGATCTATTAAAGTAATATTTTTAAAAAATTTTTAAACAATATGAAAACATTTATCTAAAATAATTTAGGTAGGTAGTAGTTTTTAGTTTTTAACAATATTCATTTTAAAATATGTAATATTAAAAAATGTAATACATAATAGGTAAGTTAATTTCAATTCTTAATTTAATAAAAAAAATTTAAATACTTTTAAAACTTGCATATTATATAGAGAAATAAAATCAAAATTTCTGATAGATTGCATTCAATAATAGAAAACTACTGACAATTGCTTTTGATATTTGAAAATTACTGGTAGATCACTTATAATATCACTGTAGGTCTGTAGTTTTAAGTTTTATAGCAAATATAAATAAATCACTTAAATACAAACTAGGTATAGATTTATACAAAATATATTAGTTGATATTTTATTTTTATATTAATGTGTAAACTTATTAATTTATATATTCAACCAATTAATAACTAATAATTAACAAAAAATAATTCAAATAGTTTTTGGAAACAATCTAAAACAAACCATTAATAAAAATTTATTTTGAAATGAAAAAAGAATATTTACCTACCTACTCTACAGGTATACTATACTTATACTTTATTAATAAAATAATGTAATTATGTACTTTTCCTTATTTATGTATTATTATTATTATTAAATTTACAATCATCTGAATGATAATTTTTAACAATTGTCATAAATTGATTTTTTACATGCATACTAAATAAAAAAAATTTTAATTGTTATTTTAAGCATAATACCTAATATACTTATATATTTTTTAAATATAAAAGTATAGAAAAATAAATAAATAATGTAAATATCCAGGTGGTAGACATCCAACCTCTATTTAAACATACCTAATAATAATATTTTTGTATATTGACCGCTAATCTGAATATCAAAATAGATAATAAGTACCTATCTAATTAATTAAAAACAAAAAAATAAAAAATGGATTCGTCATAGGTGTTATTATAGTCATACCTATCGTGTTAATATATTAATAATATAATTTAAATACAATAAATAAGATAGATAAATATATATATTTATATAGGTAATCAATTATTTTTAGGGGTTGATCCTAATAAAAACTCTTATATTACCTCACATTAACACTATTGTTATCATTAAAAAGATAAAAACGTATAATCTAGTTTGTAAAGTATAAACGAGAATTTAAAATTTTATAGTAAATAATTGTGCATTTCCTGCAATAAATTAATTTATTATACCCAATATCCAATTCCATATTTAAAATATATTGTTTAAAAAAAGTATTTTATACGATAATGAATTTTGCATGTACATAGTAGGTACACGTTAACAGGCGCGAATCCAAGGGGGGGCTATGGGGCTTAGCCCCTCCTTTTGGACGTATTATATGTCGTGTAGACATGTAATAGAATAAATATTAAATACTTAATTAATAAATATCCATACATTCAAAATGTAATATGTAAATATAATTATTGCTAATATTACTATCAATCAAAGCGCGTAGAAATTATCAAAACCAATTATTTTTTTATATATAAAATTATATAGGTATTTATATTGTCTTTATATAAATAAAAATTAGCCCCTCCCTTTTCATATTTCTAGATCCGCGCCTGCACGTTAACACCAAACTCATAGTTTTTGCAATTTAGATACACACACACACACACACACACACGCATATTATGGGCAATGTGTGTATGCATGCATAAAGTAGATATGAAAACATTTATTATATTTTTCAAACTTACTTCTTCTGCTAACAATTTTGAATAATTAAATACTGGATATCGGTCTTCAGTGGGTTTGAACAAATCTCCTTTTAAACGGATTGTTGGCGGATAACGAGAATAATTGTTCTTGGTTTCCGACTTTTTTTCAGCAGTGTGTGCGTCTGACATTATTATCAGACAGACGGATGCACAATAATAACAACAAGTATTAACTACCATACGCGAACGGTGACAATCGCAAAATAAAAAGTAAAAACAGGTAAATGGAAAATGAAAATATGTACCATAGCATGACGGTATGAACCGTAACCAGTGTCGCCAGATGTTTAGAGACTGAGAAGCCCCGCGTTTTTATTTTTCAAGTCAAAATGGAATCGTGTGTTAAGTTTATAGTACAACGAAAAATTACAATGCAAATTTTTTTTATATATTTTTCTTTGGTCAATTTTAACTACTATTTTAAAATATTTAGACGTCTATATATATATATTAAATTATATAAATTTTAAAATATTCAACATATTTAAGATTTCTAGTCAATGAATGATAAAATTTTTTATTTATTAATATAAAGTTCTAAACTTCTAAAGAATTACCTAATAAACTCTATTTATTTTTATTTTTATTTCACAATTTTCTTTTTGAAAGTAATAATTTACCATTTGTTAATATAACAATATGTATAATATGAACAATAAACATTATAGTCAATTATAATATTAATTATGCAAGTTGAATCGTCAATTTGTAATTACGCAATCACAATAAAAATATATCAGTGAAATATTAAACTCAGCATAGTAGCATAATATATAGTATATACCTCGTACATCACATTTACAGGCGTTAGTATCTTGTGTGCGCCTTTAAATTTAAACTTTAAACACTATACAAAATTACAATATTTAAAAAAAATTTCAAATCACACTCATATTAAGAGTATTAATGATTAAAAAAAAATTTCACCACCAAAATTTTTTTCAAAAATAATATTATATTATGAATGTATAAGTAATAAGGGTTACCATTCGATTTTCAAAAGTTGATCCCTGAAACCCCCCCATTAAGGACATTTACAATTATTTAACATACAAATAATTTTAGATTATATAAAATTAAATAGTTTCCTTATTATAAAATTTTCTCTACTTCGAATATTTACAGAGAAAATTGCTGTAACATGAAATTCTGATCACCCTGTATATATATATATACAACGACGGATAAGCCTATCCGGACCCCTAGTGGCCCAGGAGCAAATATTTATATTAAGTTTGAATTACATGAAATGTAATGACCAATTTCGAATTCTATATAGATTATAAATATAATAGGTAGGTACATACATATATTAACGATTTAAAAATAAATTGAGACATACGAAGTTATGATTTTTGAAGTTATATTTAGTTATTAATCAATACAATTTTATAAGCTTAAACCCAAAATTGCCAATTTTATTAAACATTACTATGAAAGAAAATAAATAATAATCAATATAAACGTTATAGATTTTACGTTTTCTTTAAAAATGACAACTATAAACACATATAAAAAAAATTGATACTTGAGATTTTGAAATATTTTGAAACCAAGTTCAGTAATATGTCATTAGGCTCCTATAGAGTTTTCAGACTGAAATTGCTAATTTTATCTTACATTATAAAGAAATTACTGAGAATTAAACGAAGGTTCAATATTTTCATGAAAAATTGACGTAACTACGGTTTCCAAATTTTACTACGGATGTAAAATACTTAATTAAAAATAGTAAAACCCGCTAAATTCAATTTTTTTTTTTTAGTTCTTGTAAAATATTTAAAATCAATTTCATTAAAATTACATATTCCATGACTAATGTCAAATTTTGGTATTTTACTAGTGATTTCAATTTTGAAAAATTCGTAAAATTACTTAAGTTATGTACTAACTAGATATTAGATTTTATTCATTACCAGAATCAGAATGCTACTCGTGATATTCCAGTCATTTTGTAGTCGAAAATATGTTTCATACAAACTGAAGAAAAAGCACACCATGATATGGTTTTAAGCGAAAATGAATTGGTTTATTCATTTTCGCTTAGGATCTAAAATAAATTGTATTAGATTGTAGTATGAAATGAGTATAAATAGAATAAGGGCAAAGCGACCGAAGCAAGCGGAAAATTTTTGGTGGCCCTTTAATTCGGTTCCTGGTAACATAAAATATTAAAAATAAATATAGAATATTTAACTACCTGCTACCTTAATAATAAATATATTAAAAACTATATGAATGGACGAAAATGATTATAAATAAAGGTTTATAGAGAAACAAAAATGTCGAATTCTATGTGATAAATTCAGAAATTAAAAATGCAAAATTGAAAAAAAACTTTATTGTGCACGTATATCCTATAACGATAAATTGGACGGACATTAAGTTATTATTATAAGACGTAGAAATGTATAACAAAATTATAACCTAATAACTCTATATACAATTTTTTTTATTAAAACAATTAACATTTTTAGTGTCTAATTTAAATTGTTTAGGTTTAGTAAATTAAAAATAATTTTCGCGTTAATATAAAACATCACAATCGGTTCAAAAATTTAACTTTTAATTGAAGTATGAGTATTATCTTTATTACTTCAATAAAATGAGATATTTAATTGATTATCTTTGGAATGTACGATAATCTATAATCAGAAATTCAAGCCTATTTGTTATACCTATAATCATTTTTTCATTTTTTCGCTTATTACGTTAACACTTAGTAAATTCGTAGAAAACAAATATTTTATACATTCATACATCATACCTATTCGTATTATAGTCTAGTTTAATAGTTTTTAACCAGAAGTTTGCCAAAAGTATTATATGTATCGCCAAATACATTTTTACATTTCACCTAATCGAAATGTTTTAAATTATAATTAGACACTTATCAGTTATAAATAATATATACCTAATTATTAATAATTTATATTAATTTTTTTTATATATATATATAATATATTAATATGAAATCAAACCACGAGTAGGTATATTATAAAGTAGTCTTTAAAAAAAAATTAAGTCGCGAAATCGCGATTCATTCACGAAAAATGAACGTAATTTACAAATTTTTAACGAATATATAAAATACCTATGTGAATACCAATCAAATTATTTTGTTATGATGTTTAATATTTCGTGAGTTATCGTAAAATATTTTAAATTGTATTCATCAAAATTAGTGTTATATTAAATATTAAAAAAAGACGATCAGATACTCCTGCCGCAGGGATATAGGTGTGCATATCATAGTATTTAATTATAATTATAATTTAAATGCAATGTTAAACCATTACATTCGAAAAAAAATGATTCTGAGCGAAGTTCAGTCAGATAATGTAGGTATTGATTAATGTATTGCCGTTTTTTCGTCATTTTTTCATCGTTTTTTCTAACACAAAGGATCAATTTTGAGAAATTCGAAAAATGACCTAAATAAAGTACCAAGAACATCAACTTTCCTACCGGAAACATATGCTATTCATGAAAATCGGATCATTATTTCGGGTAGTACAAGTGTCTCCAGTCATAAAAAAAAAAATAAATAAAAATATCAATTTTAAACAGCTATAAAAAAAATTGAGACCATGGATTTTTCTAATATTTTGATATGATGATTAAGACATAAAAAGAAAAAAAACGAAAAAAAAACAAAACAGCGGTCACCCATCCGCTGTCGATGCCTGGCTACGGTGCTTAACACCGAGATAGCATTCGGGAATGTTTCGCCGACTACACCACACGCGTCTCCATAGAGCCAGGTTTTTGTGAATGCTGTTTTTTCGTCATTTTTTCATAATATTTTCGTTTAAACTAAAAATATCAACTTTAAACGGCTATAAAAAAAAATTGAGACTAGGGATTTTTCTAATATTTTGAATTAATGTTAATTAATATATAAATATACTTCAGTAAAATTTTCAGACCTTAATACCAAATATTGCTAATTTCAATTGCAAGTCTCTAACTTCAAAATTGCCCGAGTTATCGTGAAATATTGAAATCGAATTCGTCGAAATTGGAAAAATACCATTTTTTCGTCATTTTTTGTTCGTTTTTTCTACCGCATAGGGTCAATTTTTAGAAAATCGAAAAATGACCTAAATAAAGTACCAACTACATCCACTTTTCTACCGGAAACATATGCTATTCGTTATAATCGGAGCATTATTTCGGGTAGTAAAAGTGTCTTCATACTTAAAAACATAAAAAAAAAAAGAAAAAAAAGACATACATCATTGTAAAACCAATACATTCTTCGCTACTCTCAGAATCTAAAATTATCATTTTCAGTAGTTTTTCTTACTTTATAGTTATAAAATATAACCATACAATTACTTTATAGGTATTAAAAAAATAATTATTTAATATTATTATATTAATTATTCTAATCTCGTTCTGTATATCATGAGTCCCCATAGTACAAAGATAAAGAGTAAATAACGATAAGATTAATTATAATAATTTATATTCATTGAGAATATAAATATTCTATTAGTGAATATAATTGGAAATTTTTTAAAACTAAACGACATATTGTTAGATATATTGATAAAAATGTTCAATTATTCAATTATTATGGTAATTCGTTGATCATTAGATATTTCGACGCACATTAGAGATCCAAGCTTAACACACAACTAGTTACGTACCAGATTTCAACGTGTGTAGATCGTTGTTTCAACAGCGGAATATTTCAATGAAAGTTAATCTCTCTCGCTTATTATTAGCTGAACACACTTATTATAATTATTAAATTACGTACCTAAAACACTAATTTTCTACGATATATCACAGGTAATATTTTATTATGTATTTAAGATTTTATGAAATATGAATAATTTATTTATAGTTATATGTCTTATGATGTATATTTTAAATTATACAAATTTTAAGCTATTAAACGTATATTTTGCTCAATGAATAAAGATATATTTAAAAAAAAAAAAAAATGAAATCATTTCAGGAGCGAAAATAGAAAATAATCATCAATGATATAAAATTATAAATACTTATTGATAGATGTGACTGAAATATTCGATTAATATTATTTAAATTCTAAAAAAGATGCAAATATAAACATTTTTTTTTCTAAACAAGCTACAAACTATGAATTATTCCTAATATTGTATAATTATATCAATAAATATTATTATAGTATCCACGTAAACTGATAAGGTCTTACGTAATTTACGTTCGGTCCATTGACCTTATTACTAGTTATTAGTGTTGTACATAATAATTTATCCATAATAAATAAAAAATAATTATTCGTTTTTTATAAACGTTATTAGAAATATATATATTTATATTTGTTTAAAATAATTATGCTTATTAATTAGGTACATTATTCTATATTCGTAAATATGTTCAAACTTCAAACATTAATGAATTAATATTTTCTTATATGTTATAAATTTACAGTGGCGGTTTTATGGGGGGGGGGTCCCGGGGTCTGGACCCCCCCCCCCCAAGAAATTTAAGTAAATTATAAAATATTATCAAACGTATTTAAAATTTAAAGATTTTATATTAATATTTATATAATAATCTAAAATTCTAAATAATACGAGTATATTATAGTTATTTTGTATATTATATTAGTTAATATAGAATATTCGCGACCCACATATACTCGTAAATCGTAATCTATTATGTCAATTATATCTTATTGTATTAATTCCATATCCATATCAGTAATTTTATGGCCAGTTCCCAGTGGTGTACAATTAATATACTTTTATTATTTCTAAAATTTATAATTTAAAATTATATATTATATTATTGTATAATTTAACACTCAATTTATCGATCATTTCTAGTTTCGACTACGACTTACTAACATTTTTATAGTACTTTATTTTTTTAATCATATTTGTAATATACCTATATAAAGCATTTATAAAGTTCGAGGACCCCCCCCCAAAAAAATATAGTCTAAAACCGCCACTGTAAATTTATAATATATAATCGCATAATTCATATTAATTAGCAGGGGTTTTCTCGGGGAGTCAAGGAAGGCACTGCAACCCTTGAAAAATGGGAAAAATTAAAAACAAATATTATTAATATTAGATATCTATTTTAAGCTAAATAAAGAAAAAAGAATATTTTAAATCAACGATTCTGCGCATAGTTCGTAGCCGTTGATTAACGTAGGTACAGCATAGAACTATCGGCTAGGGCTAGCGTTTACAAATCACGTGACAGGCATACATATATAGTTATTAGTAGCGGAGGCAATAATTTTGGTCATTATCATAATAGTTTATCTATGTACAAGAAATTACTGTCTTACGGGGGCACAATAATTACTTGAATTGCCCTTGCGCCGTTCAGCGACATATTTTATCGCCTCCATCCAATGAAACTTATGAACAATTGAACAATTGAACAGGTTTATTGAAACAGGTTAACCATAAACCTTAAATATTATTATCATCTGTCATTATGATTCATAAAAAAGAACTTAAAAAAATATTCAATTATAATGTATTTATTTATTGGATTATAATCACTTTAGTTAATATATTATTTGAGTTAATATAAATATTAATTTATTAAGTTAGTATAAATCATGGGAGTTAAAAAATAATAATATTAAAATAATTATTAAAGTTCATTATGCACAATAGTATATAATTTGTAATTAAGGCTGTTGGAAGTCGATATTATTTTCATGCATTTAGATCAATAAGCAAAAGAAAAATTAAGACCCTTCCAATTGTTCAATTTTAATTTTGAAAAAATGTTTGAACTTGTGAACCTTTTTTCTATGTTATGTAGGAAATAGTTTTTTATTTTTTTTATTTTATGTATTTTTAATATACAAATTAAAATTAGAAAAATCATTAAACTTATAATATGTTATATTGAACGATCCAGATATAATATTCAAAATCGATTTCCTACATAACGTAGAAAAGAGGGATACGAATTCAAATATGTTTACAAAATTAAAATTGGATAATCGAAAATATGCTAATTTTTCTTCAGCTTTTGGTGCTTTTAAACAGTTATTAAGATCAAATATAATTTCAGTAGTCCAATAATGACATGTGCATGCGCGTGTGACCGTTAGTGTATTTTCTAACTCGTATAGGTATTTCCAGTATACTATACAATCTTTGACGACGCATCTACTCGCACTAATGATCATTTACGTTTCACACAAACACACTGCGTAACGAGATAAAATTATAATATTGCCTATACATAACTCCTTAATAAATAGCCGCTTCCAACAGCCTTAACAAGGAAAACAAAAATACAAAGTAAACGAAATTTTTTTGTAAATTTATAATTATGAATAATGAAAATTAATATAATATTATCAAAAATAATTATGTAATCAAGTTGTAGATACCAAAACTAATATTGACTATTATTTCATACTTATAACTTATAGTTATATTAGTTATAGTAAATACACTTTATAATTTGTGTGGTTGTAATTTAAATCTGAGATATCAGAAAATACATTAATCTTATAGTTTTACATATTTCTATAAACAATGTCGATTGATTACTTAAAATTTAAATAGAAATTATATATTCATTTTTGTTTATATCCTCTCAAATATAATATAGGTATATAATATATATATATAAATATATAATACTTATAAACTCGTATAAAGTAAATTTCATAATACAATGAATATTTGAAAAAAAGGATTTTATTATATAATAATACACTAGTATTCATTCATCGATCTTTATGTTACGACGACTATTGATACGGCAAAAATAAACAATTTCTTTCATATGAAAAATTTCAATATTGTCACAGTTCCTTTGGGTATCATAATTATTATTTCGAAATAACCAATATTAATACTAATATTATTATTATACCAAATCATAAATAACAATCCAAAATTATTTTTCATAATAACAAACTGATGATAAAATAATTATAATATAAAAAGTGTTTATTTAAAATTACTATTTTTAAAAATCTGCAATTAAATTTATTTTTGTTATCTATGTAAACTTTTTTAAATCTTTTCAAAATTAATTTTTGCAATAATTACTTGTTAACCTATCTAAAAATTATAATTAAAATACAAGGGAAGGGATACTGGTGTGGAAGGGATAGGTACAGGTGTAAATAGGATAGTGTTAAATTTTGATTACAATTTGAATGCAATAATAAATCATAACAATTTACATTTGTGAAAACGATTTTTAGATAATATATTTATTATTGCATTAAATTGTAATCAAAATTCACAACACTATCTTCTTTACACCAGTATCCCTTCCCATGCTTTTTTTATACTTGAAACAAATATAATAAAAAAGTCGTAAATGTAATAATTCACAATTAATTGGTCTGAGTTAGGTAAAAATTTTGGAAATATGTTAAGATGTATATCAGTATGCTTCATTAAAATTTTTCCAAATGTTTTGACTTTCCTATATCCAATTAATTTTTATTATAAAAGTATTGAGTTATAATAAGAAAAATACTTGCATGGATTCTACGATTTTGTTTGAACTAAAAATATCAATTAAAACAGCTATAAAAAAAAAAAAACTGAGACTTGAGATTTTTATAATATATTGATAGCATGTTAAGTAATAGACGAGTATACTTCAATAAAATGTTCAGACCTTATAAACCACAAATGCTAATTTTATTTAACATTATATACAAAAAACGATAATTATATGATATATTCAAAGTCTATATTTTGTAGAAAAATTAACGTAACGGTTACACAATTTCACCGCATTTATATAGTACTAGTACCTATGTGAACACTGAACACCTAATCAAATTTTCAAATCTCTAACTTTAAGATTGCTGAGTTATCGTGAAATATTGAAATCGAATTCGTCGAAATTTCATTATTCGTTTTTTCGTCATTTTTTAGTCGTTTTTCCTGTCGCATAGTGTCAATTTATCGAATTTTTAAAAAGGACATAAATAATAAGATACCAACTACATCCACTTTCTGACCTGAAACATATGCTATTCGTGAAAATCGGAGTATTATTTCGGGTAAAAAAAGTGTCTTCAGTCATACAAAAAAAGAAGAAAGAAAAAGACACACATCATTGTAAAACCAATACATTTTTCGCTTCGTTCAAAATCTAGAATTAGGTACATTATTCAAATAATTTGTTTAATTTATAATATGTTAATTGATAATATTATTTATTTTGTCATATTCTTGTAGATAAATATAATAATCCTAATAATAATCCTAAAAATATATTATATATTTATATTTATATACTTCATATGACTACTTAATAAATTGTTATGTATTTATTTATTTATTTTTTTCAGTTAAAATAACTACCTACAGATTAAAATGCCCACAAATTCATACGAGAAAGAAGTACAAGACTACGACCAACAAAGAGATACTTACATTAAGAAAATGGCGTTAAAAAGAGCATTTGATAGCTTTAAGAAGGACTATAAGGCTAGAAACGCTAAAGAATTGGAAATACATTATTTAATGTTAATTTCTTACTTTGAAAACGGCAAACCATATGGCAATAAAAAAAAACACTAGATAATGACATGATGAGATAATGTCCATTGTCAATAAGAAATTAATCTGTTTTTAATTTAAATTTATAACATGTTTTTCATTTATATTAATAATATTAAAGAAAAATTGTGAATGCTCCGTATAATTTTTCAGAAACATTTGTTGTTTCATGGTAAATCCACAAACACTTGAAATAATAACTATGTACCTATGATAATATTTTATAATTAAAATTATTTACTACTATACTCGTATATCTAATTACTACTATTACTCTTCAAATTATTTCATTTGTTTCCTGTTTCTTTTTGATAATTTATATTTTCAAAACAAAAACAATACATATTGCTACAATATATCATATTTATTTTACCAATTTTGTTATAAATAATATACACTTGATTTATTGGTATTTACGACAACGGTGCGTAACACGTCGACAAACGACAATAATCGGGGCCATAGGCGCAATTAGGGTGAAAATTTTGGGGGGGCTGAATTAAATTTTAAGAAACTTCTAATTCAATATCATTTATATCACAATATAAAAACAATATTTTTTTTTATTCATAATCATGTATGTATTTTTACATATATATATATATATATATATATACATAATTAAATATATA
This sequence comes from Tetraneura akinire, assembly GCA_021307375.1. Taxonomy (NCBI): domain Eukaryota; kingdom Metazoa; phylum Arthropoda; class Insecta; order Hemiptera; family Aphididae; genus Tetraneura; species Tetraneura akinire. The sequence goes on along the minus strand of JAIUCT010000012.1, from coordinate 5,523,873 downwards.
ATGAATAGTGAATACATATTACATTTTTATATTAAAATATTATCATTGAGTAAAAAAGTGCATAAATTATTTATCAGACAAAATGTAATTAATTTATATATTTTATTAGTTTATTTTATTTACGGTAGTACCAGTGCGAGTCGTGCGGCACAAACTAAATCTTTAATTTTTATCATGAACATTGAACATAATATATTTATTATATTAATATTTATTAATTATTTATTATTGAAAAAATACAGATATATTAATCTTAATTCATATTATTAAATAGAAAAAAATGTTGGTACTCGTATATGTTATAGAATTACATCACGAAAATATTTAATTATAAAATATTAGAATTAAATTATCATATTTTGCAAACATTTTTGGGGGGCTATGGATGATTTTGAGGGGGTTTAGCCCCCTCAAGTCCCCCCCCCCCAAATTGCGCCTATGGTCGGGGCGAATTTGGAATATCACGATGATCGAACGAGATGATATTCTACGAGTTCGCGTCATAATCTACACAGAATTTACACGCCTTTTTATTTTTTTACATTAACCGCTATAATATTTTAATTGACGTTGCGGACTATTCTTAAACGTACTAAGGGAATCCGTATACGGACGATTGAAATAATAGAAATAATAGAAACAATCAAATAACTATACGAATATTATGATCTATCGTCCTAAACATAACATTTCAAACATTTCGAATAGGCAGGGCCGGATATTAACTTTTTAACACCCGGGGAAAATTAAAAATATACGCCCTTTTCAGGAAATTCAGGGAAATGACCAGAATTAGTATTATTTTTTTTATGAAAAATCAAGCACACTCACATAGTAGTGTGAGCACCAACCATTTATAAAGCCGTTTGCAATATACTGGACCAATAAATTATTTATTTAATATTTATCACAAATTATTTGAACAATTTTAGCTTGAAAACCAAAAAAAATTAATTTTTATATAATAAAGAAATTTTTTTAAAAGAAATTCTTAATGGTGTATTTAAATCTAAAATCTTTGGTTAATATTTCTAAGTTTCAGGTTTAGAAAAAATAATATTGGTAATAATAACATTTATGACTTTTGTTTCAAAGTGCATTTTAAAAATTTAAAACCTTTAAAATACGCCCACGAGGCCACGAAAATTATACGCCCCCCCCCCTAGATCCGGCCCTGCGAATAGGAATTCAACATTTTGAACATAGACAAATTCTAATAAATGCAAAATATTTAACGTTACAATATTCGTTTTTATTCAAATAAGTAAATCTAAACATAATAATAATACTGTTATTATAGGTATCACAAAAGTTGATCGTATTGGCACTTATGTAGGTAGTTCAATTACGCGTGGAAGCGGCATTGGTCATTCAGCTATTTTTTTCATTCCAAGTGATTTACAAAGTTTAAAATTATAAAAATAATTTGAATTTTTCATTATAAATTTAATTTAATTTTTATATTTAAAAAAAAATAAATTGGTCGAAATTTGAAACGTGTTTTTTTTTTTTTAGTTTTGTATAAAATTATAAATATGTTTTTTACAACAACGCTTAATACTTATTCTCGATTTCATTTCTTCATATATATGTTACGGGCAAAGTATACAATTTGGACATTTTATACATTGACCGGACATTTTATACAATGCCCTTCGTATATTGGGCAATATAGAAAACGGATGAGATGATTTAAGCAATATAGACAATTATCGCTGTGTATTGTATAATCCCGGACTTTATATGACCGTAATATATAGGTAAATCTTAAATATCCAAAGGTCTCGCGAAGCGAGGTTTTAGGTCACACGAAACCACTGCCTATCCGCACCAGTATCCGTTCTATGGGGTACCTAGGTATTAGGTAGGCACTTGGAAAGACTATGAAATTTTTTTTTGTATCTGAAGTTTATCAACAAAATAATCAAGATTGTTTTATTATATAGGAAAAATGCGCGAAAAAAATTACGTCACAATACGTCTCGCTAGGTAGTCGCGATAACCGATAAGTACCAAATTTTATAATAGGTACATTCTATAAAATACACATTGCCTACAAAAGTTTGGGCATAGTACACTTTGCCTGGAAATAGTCGGGCAATATTTTTGTTTTTAAATATATTTTTTACATTGCCCAAAATGTTCGGACATTGTGCACAATGCCCGAATTTCCCAAATTTTCCAAAAATTCACTCCTAGAGGCAGTACGGAAATTTTCAAATTTGGATGGTCAGGTCTACGATCGATGTACATGTGTACAAAAATGTAAAACATGGAAGTGCAAGTGTAAAGCAGCGGATCGGCTATGTACATCAAAATGTCACACAGTGTCGCATTTAGACATTAAGCGCCCTGGGACAACATTTTACTAGCGCCCCCATCAAGAAATTTTTATATTTTAAATAAATAATATTTAATAATTTATATTTAAAAATCTTAATAAATAATATTATCATTTTATATTGAGTATTTTTTGTAGTTAATAGATATAAATTTATTTAAAATAGGTACTTATTAATATACTTCAACAAGAAAAATGAAAAAAAAAATTTGTTATAATTTTTGTCGTGCACGATATTGAGCGCATTAAAAAAATAGATTTAAATTTCATTTTAAAAAATGAATTATTTAACTATTTATAAATTATTTAAAAATGTAAATATCAAAAGCACTGAACTGTTGAGTTAATGTAGACACATAGATTCTCAGCACATTAAATAATAGGTAAATAGTAAATTTACTCTAAAATTAATTATAAATTAATGTAGGTAGCTAAAACTATATGTATGCAAGACAGATAAATTATTATAAAATATTAAGTTATAGTAATTTATATAATTTTCCTAAATAATAAATAATAAATAAATGGCCACAGTAAAATTTGCGGAAATTATTAGTTTGTGAACTATCATCTTTTAAAGAATGAGTATAACAATTTGGTTGTCATATTTGAAATTTTTTATTTCTTCCTTCAAAAACTATTAATATTCGCAAATGTTAGTTTCCGCCATCGATTTTAAAACAGCAAAATACACATCTTATAAATAAGACAATAACAGCTAACTCAAAATCGTTTCACTTAGTAATAAGTAGAGGTCGGATTTATATTCTTTAAAAATCCTAAAATTATTATGTTATTATGGCCCGGTTTTTCAATCGCTGAATTCTCCGCCAGATAACTATCTGTCGAATATATTTATCCAAAAGATAAACTTCCGAATAAAGTGATAACTGTTTTTCAATTCAAAATAATCTCCCACTCTCTCAGATAGAATAAAACTATTCGGTAGGTAATAATACTAATTAATGTTAAATTCTATCATAGTATAATTATTTGTCTAAAAGCCACATGCGATATTCCTATGATTTCGATAAATAACTACACGTGCCATGGTATTAAATTATATTTACATTGGAATATGTAAAAAGTACAAAAATAAATAAGCATATAAATTTGTAATAGGTATATTGGAAACTATGAACATTTTCTCCAATAAAACCCATACAAATTGTAATATTGTGTTATATTCTCAAATAATAATCTATATTTTATTTATTTTTTAATTCATGAAATAAATAAAAAATAATTTAAATTAAAAATTTATTTACACACTACAATTTTTCTATTTTCGCTTAATTATTATCATAAATTTATAAACATTTACCGCCCGGGGCATTCGTCCCATTCGCCCCCTCTTAAATGCGCCACTGATGTCACGGAAGCAGTTTTTGCGACAATAAGTGATAATAAAATTATAATATAATAAATTATAATAATATTATTTTTTATAGGTATAACAAATTATTAATTTTCTTTTTTTGAATAACTGTTAGTTCATATTTTTTTTAATTGTTTAACATGTATTATATAATACTATAATAGCTAATAAGTATTTAATATGTTACTCAAATAAATTATTATCAATTAATGATAGGAATTTTAAATTTTTTTTTTTTTTTTTTTTTTGGTGTGCCCCCCACCCCCCATTGATAATTTATAAATACGCCCTTGCATGTAGTTATGTAATATTAGTCGGGTATAATATAACTTACAATTTTTTTTGTACTTGTTATTATTTTAATTAAAAATTATAAAACATAATATTATAATAACGTTATATTCAATAATGATTCATAATTTTTTTGACTTATCAAAAAGTAAAAGGAAGAAAAAAATATAGAAAAAATAATATAAATATTAATATTAATATTAATAGAATATTATTCTAATATACAGGTGATTGTTAGAATGTTATTCTAATAAGAAAATATTATTTATTACTTATTAAATTGTTTCATCTAATTCTAGATTGTCTTATAAAATATGATATATTATTATATTATAAGTATCGTACCAATATAACATATTTACTGAATTGTGGTTTTCACGAAGATACAGTTTATATGATTTAAAAGATAATATAATTTTTATTTATTATATAATTTATTTAATTTTACTTCATGGTATCATAACAAAAGAGTTTTTATAAGGTGGGGTTTTTAGCCCCACACTCAACCCCCAACCTGGAGGACCAGACTACCCTAACCAATTAAGGCCAGGGTAGGGCTACTGCAGTGCACTTATAAAGGTGCACTGGACGATGGGGACGCCACTTTCCCTACGCCTAAGCAAGGAGGATCTAAGTAGAACAAGTATAAATTGGAAACCAATGGGAAAGAGACCTCGAGGTAGACCCAGGAAAAGATGGATGGACGTTGTGGAAGAAGACCTTGGAAGATTGGGAGTACAGGAATGGAGAGAAGTAGTTCAGGACCGTAAAAAATGGAGAGATATTGCGATGGCGGCCAAAACTCTCAGAGAGTACTAAGTACCAGATGATGATGATGATGATGAATTTTACTTCATATATATAATTAATATTATAATTAATTATTATTAATAATTAATAAATAATAATAAAAATAAATAAATATAAATTAATAAATTAATTAGATAATGAAATATTTAATTAGACTTTATAATTATTAAGAGTTTTAATTATAACTAAATGATACAATAATATAATAATTAAATTAATTAAATTAATCTATAATTGAGGATTAAATTAAATTTAATTATGTGTGAATTTTCTTTTGTATTCCTGATACCCAAACTACTAAAAAATAATAATAGAAAAATAAAAAATTCTAATGGTAATAAACTAATAACAATACCTATATATATATATATATATATATATATATTTTATATTGTCATAAATAAATATTTATTATATTTATTCATGCTACTAGCATTGATTTCAATATAAATTTTATCAATCATCTTACGGGGGCTTTGAGTAATATTGGGGGGGATAAGCCCCTCCAGTCATCCTAGTTGTGCTAGACAATAATGAGTAAAAAATGAGTTTAAAAAACCATGTGGCCATTAATTTTATTAATATAATTTATTTGGGCGCCACTGTATCACAATGTTTATATTTATATTAAATTTGAATTTATTACACTAGTGTCGTAGTTAAATTTCATTTTATATATTAAGTTGTATGAAAACGATATTTAAATTTATATATATATATATATATAATTGGTATAATGTTCACTATTTTACATCACAGACGGCCCTCCTATATATAAAACAAGTTCGATTCGCGGTGTTACAATATTATTGTAGAATTTTCGGATTTACTGATAGAGTTATGTTATTATAGTATTATTGCATACCTACGAATCAAGTCAATTATATATCATGCTTATGATAATAATCTATATAAAAATTAAAGTAAAAAGATATGTAAAAATCATGCAAATTATTGTTATAGTATTTATAACTTTATTTAATAATTCTAATCTAATTTTATATTAGATTTAATATATTTGCCATCATAGAGATACCACAATACTTGTTGTCTTGATCTCATCGCAATTTTTCATTTGCATTAGTAATACGTAAATTATAATCATTATAATATTATTACCTTTATAAAAAATCTTATAAAATACAATAATAAAATGTGATATATTGTACACATACTTAATATGGGCAATGAATTTATTTTATAACAAATTGACAGAACAATAGATACTTTTCGTTAACCGACGGATATGTGATCGGAAAATAAGGGCAAATGGCAATAATTTTAGTAACAGGTTTATTTTACCTAGCAGCAGGGCCTAAATTTGTGTGTACTACGACACTCTTAGTGCAATACGAATAATAAAATGTATAGTACGAAATTTTAAATTGTGTAGATGATTATGGTCTAATTTTTTTTTCATTTTTGCATTATAAATAGATAGTACTATTTGAAAACCATATAATACATGAAATTTCAAAACTTAAATTACCTATTTGAAGAAGCCAAGTTACTAGTTAGATAATCAAAATAAATATTTTTTCAGAAATTAAAGTGTATTTTTAATAAATCGCTACGCTCAGAATCTAAAATATATAATATATTATACTATTTTACTATAAATATGAGTAAACGTGTAGTACGAAAAATTTTTAATTTTAGGCCCTGCCTAGCAGAATAATAGAAGGTCAGATTATGCTTTGGATCATAGTTATACTATTATAACTACTAATATATATTTATATATTAACACGGACACGTAAAACAAAAACAAATAAATACAAGTATTAATTTAAAATTAAAAATAAAAAATACATTTTTTCTACTATTATTTTTCGAATTTATAGCATTACATATTACTAAACAGTTATTTCAAAAATATTTTTTGCATTATTGGTTAAACATACCTAATTGACCTATTAAGTATTGTAAACTTATCATTAATGAGAGTATTGAGAGTGTATGATGCGATCACCTTCAGGATTTACTTTGATTATAATATTATAAAATAAATATTATAAATATAATATATATATATTTAAAAATTTAAATAATCCTTGAGTAATTATAAAATATTATATTACAATATTATAGTGTGCGTTAAACGGAAACACTCCAATATTAAATAAAATAATGCTAATTATAAAATACAATGAAAATATATAAACTAAAAATGCGTAAACATCGATAATGAATGAAATAAAGAAAACAAAAACACAATGCAGTGTAATAAATTATAAAAACAAATTGTCGAAATTCAGGATTAATATTATATTACAATTTATAATATACCTATGAATTCGTCTAACAATATAAAAAAAAAAAATATTTATCAAATTCGACTAAACCATAAATATACCTAGGTATTGAATTGGTAATTTTATTAATGGTCCGTCTGCGTGTCTTACAGTATAATAATATGATGCCCCCCTGGACTTTTAAATTTCAAATATTATTTTTAAAATTTTGAATTTTATTATTGACTTATAATGATTATATAAATATTTTATCGATGTTTTGTCTAGTATAGGTTTATAAATTTAATATAAACGAAGAAAAAAGAACTAGGTATATATTCTTTATGAATTAATGCACCTATTCATAGTTGTTCCAGATTTTTTTAAGTATATTTTGGCATTTAATTTTATTATGCCCCACCCCTAAAAATTTTCTACGGGCGCCCATGGTCACGGCGTCATTAGTCGATACGCAGTATCATCGCCGGCTTGTAATTTTAGTTAATGTTTTTTAAATTTTTTTGATTCCGTAAATGTAAAACTATGGGGGCCGCGATACATTTTTGGAAAATATTTGGGTCGTGGTCCTAAAAATATAGAGAACCACTAGTCTAGACAATTAATGCTGGATATTTATGTATTATGAAATAATAAATTATATATATATATTTTATACCAATTTTGGTGTATAATAGAGATTATAGTTTGAGAATTCCTATTTAATGTGCTACCTACGTATTTATTTTATAAAATATTTTAATGGAAAAATAATGTCCACTGAGTTGTTATACACGATGTACTTATAGTTATAGAGGACCATTGAATTCTAAACATATATATAGCTTTATATTAAAACATGTATGATTATTATTATTAATTTTATATAGGTATATTTTTTTTTTTAATTTTCTTATTCCCATCATACATATGCATATACGTATATATACATTACATATAGATATAAGAACATAATGGATAGTCATAAATTACAAAAAGATACCTTTTTTTTTTTTATACACATATTTCTGAATAGCGATAACGAATGTAACTCAACAATAATATAATAGTATATTATGTGTATCTTGACATATCTCGACGTATCTAAACAAACTTATTTATTACATTCGTGGCCAGACACATCATTTATATTGTTCTTTTTTTTATTAAAGAAACCTTAAATTCTGAGCAAAGGGAATTTTTATTATTGTATTGGTTTTACAATGACGTGTCTTTTTTTCTTTTTAATTATGAAGACACTTTTACTACCCAAAATAATGCTTCGATATTCACGAATGATATATGTTTCCGGTTGGAAAGTGGATGTAGTTGGTATTTTATTTTGGTCATTTTTCAAATTTCTCAAAATTGACCTTTAGCGGTAGAAAAAACAACGAAAAAATGACGAGAAAATGGCATTTTTCACCAAAACTGAAATTTCGACGAATTCGGTTTCAATATTTCACGATAACTGGAACCGTAACGTTAATTTTTCTACAAAATATAAGACTTTGAATATTTCATTCCCGTTTTTATGTATATAATGTTTGATAAAATTAGCAATTTTTGGCATTAAGGTCTGAAAATTTTACTGAAGTATATCTTCATATTACTTAACGTCATACAAAAATATTATAAAAATCCCTAGTCTTATTTTTTTTATAGCTGTTTGAAGTTGATATTTTTTTTTTTTTTTTTTTTCATTTTTATGACACTTTTACTAAGTACCAAAAATAATGCTTCGATTTTCACGTGTATAATTTATTCATTCACGAGTTTAAGACACAAGAACAATCGCGTGTAGTTGGTACGCAACAAAAATTTGCGTTGTGGGTAGGATACTTTCAAACTGGATCTTTTCGAATTCAAAGAACAAGTAAGAATACCATTGTTGAAAAAAAGAATTGATCAACTTCCATATTTACGACCCTTTGTGACCAAGAACTAGTATATATTACAAAATGGGTATAGGTACCTTTAACACAATCGATTTAAGTACTATTGTGACTGTGTGAGAAAAAATTTCTATTTTATCAGATCTACCTGATGTATAATAATATTTATACAAATAAAAGATATTTATAATAATAATAATATACATAATAACAACCACAATTTCAAAGATTCGACAATAAAAAAGCCGAACTGAATACTTCTGTGGAAATGATACAGGCGAGGAAGGGATAATAGTGATGTTTTAGTATTATGTTGTAATTTGATTAAAATTTGAATGTTATGATAAATAATTATATTCGAAAAAACGATTCTGATCGAAGTTCAGTCATATAATATAGTTATTGAATTGATTTAAATTTTTAAAATTTTCACAAATTTACTAAAATGTCATTAGGCAATATTTGATGAAGTATTTATCAGTCATTTTCGCCATTAATTATTCAAAAGTATTCTTCCCTTATAAACCTACAAAAACATTAACCATTTTAATAATATAATAATAATACCTAATAAACAGTATAGGTAATCATATGACTACAATCAGTGGCGTACGCAAGGGGGGCTAAGGGGGCTTAATCCTCCCCCATTGGCCGTATTATATATATTTTTATTTTATCTGTAAAAAAAATATTGATTGTTTTGTTAGGTAAATATTTGTATAAATATAAATGAAAAGTAAAATGTATTTTGTGATATGGACTAAAATATTTCTATTACCATGATAATGTCTAATTGTTATTTATTATGGATCCTACAAATATATCTAAACGTTGCTACCATGTTTAGCACGTTTGGTATCGCTATGGCTATGGACATTTGCTCGAACGAACAAGCTCAGTCCTTGTCGCAAATATATTCAGTATTTTTAAAATAAATCCTTTTTATATTATAATTATGTATTTATAAATCCTGTATTTCAAAATTAAACTACTATTACCTAATTTACCTTATTAGTTTTTGTTTGTATGTTATAATCATCACTTTATAATAGTTTATATTCATTACCTACATTTTACAGCCCCCCCTTTTTTAGAAATCCTGCGTACGCCACTGACTACAATCGATTACTATTAGTCTAATATTATTGATAATTTAATGTTTTTAACAAAAAAATATTTATATCATTATTTCGGGTAGAAAAAGTGTCTACATACATAAAACGAAAAAAACACACCATTCTAAAACCAGTAGGTTCGCTCAGAATCTAAAATTAATACTTTATACAAACAGTGGGGTAGCTCGTGCATAGGGGAGACGGGGCGATCTGTAAAATTGCTATAAAATGCTTATTATTTATAATTAAATTTGATTTTGATTTAAATATTAATAATTATTTAAATTTACAATATTATCATAAATCATAATATAAAATATAATAAAATAATAATAATAATTATAATATTACCCGGACGCTATACGATAATTATGCAGGTACATCGTACTGTGCCCGAGGGATACGAATAGTCGCTAGTCGCTAGTCGCTCGTCTTAACAATGGACAAAGTACTAAATTAGGGAAGGAGAAACTCGGTAATAATAAGGCCGCCGGGGCGATAAGAATTGTCGCACGATGCTCTACGATATAATGAATTATTATTATTTATTTATTTAAAATAATTCTAGTATATTCCAACGTTTACGTGTGATCATATTATCCACAATATCTGACAACTGTTGAATACAATATATTATAATTTATAATATAATTTAACATTCTTTAAAAATATATAAATATAAATGTTTATTATTAATCTTCCCTTTTAATTTTAATTCATTTTACATAAATTTCATTTTATAAATTAATATTTAGTAATAATAATAAAAAATAATATTATATGAAATAATATTAATCGTTTTAGTAGATTCGGCAGAGACACCAATGTAATAAAATTATCGAGTCGGTAATTCCAAAATCCTATAGGGTTCCTCTGATTCTAATAACGTTTTAACAATTTGTAATATTGAAAATGAAATGATTTCAAACGATTTAGTTTTTAATAATAAAGTAATTGATATGTATAGTGAAATAAAAGATAGATGTTTAGATTTTAAATATAAAAAATTCTTAAATTTGTATAGTAAGTTGTAATAATTGTTAATTTTAATTAATAATTACATAGAAAATTGATTATAATACTGTATTAATAAAATGTAACTACTAACTAACTTTCAGGACTCACGAGCAGCCACTGTCTATAAAATAATAATATATAATTAGACCAATTTATGACGTATAAAATAATGTATAAAATAATCATAACAATGAGGTAGGTATCAGATAAATAGTAATAAGTAGTAATAATTAAAATTGATTTAAAATGAAATTTAAAACGTTATAATTGTAATATATCTACATGTAATCATTCTACACTAATCAGTGAAAAAATAATGATAATAATAATAACTGACTTCCGATTACTTTATAAAACTGAATAATAATTATAATATGAGAATAATAATATGCGTACTATGATGCAATGTAAGGTCATAAGTCATAACGTAAGAGAATGTTATAAAAAAAAAAAGAGATTATAACGATATAAAAATAATAATTCGGGAAATGAATCCGGTTTGACCGTGATAAACACGAACATGATAAATAAACCAAAATTTCCGTAGATTGATTGGAAAATGCTTCCACATCTTTTCAGAATTAAAATAAAATTATATAATGAGCAAATGAACATCTAATATAGGTAATAAATCATAATTATTTATCGATACAGCTTGTAAAATAAATAAAGTAAAAATTATTATAATTATAGTTACTTATAATCAGTGGCAAAGCTACCTATGAGACAAAGAGACATTGTCATCCCCCCTTTTTTTTTGTAGCCAATTACACATAATATTATAATATATTTTGTCAATATGTGTTATTATATTTTTAGGAAAACATATTTATTTAATTATACTTTGGTTTATAACAATATAAAACTGTATTAAATTATTATAAAGTATACATCACGTATTAAACTATTAATAGGTATAAATAGATGCTGTCGATCGTCGGCCGTCGGGTAAAACCATACGATAGTCAATAATATTATTTTTTTGCTATATAATAAAGAGGTCATATTGAATACTTATACTTTTGGATATGTGGTTTGGTGGGTTTGGCGGGACATTTCGCGCAGTGAGTTAATGGAGACGTGAATCACTCATATATTTTGTATTATCATAAACGTCTGAATGTACCTACCCGCATCCCGATAATACCTCTTATATGGTAATATTCGTATCGAATAATAATAATAATAATAATAATAATAATAATAATAATAATAGTAATAATAATAATAATAATAATAATAATAATAATAAGTATTTAATAGCCGTTGCCCGTGTAGTTAAAATAATACAAATTTTAAACTTATATATATTTTTGTTTATATAATTTTTTTTCTAAAAATAAATTTGTCTATCCTAATCACAAGCCCAAACTTCGCCAATTCATATAATTATACTTACCATAATAAGTAGGTAATAATAAATTAATTATAGAATTTCACCTAGTAGGATAGTATTTTCTCATACCCAAAGAAGGTATATTACGTCACAATTCTTGTTGTTGAGCGTTGTTTTCGAATATAGTTTCTGTATTTTGCTAAATAACAAGACTATTAAATATGTATATATGTAACATAATATATGTATGTGTGGGGATATGGATCCGACAAAAATATATTATAAATTAATAATAATAATAATAATAATAATAATAATGCAAAATAACAATAAGAAATATACATTTTTTAATATATAACTATAGCATAAATATATGTTTAAAATTCCATTGTGTATTTGTGTGTATTGTGTATAACAATTCAGTGGATATTAATATTATTTATCCATTAAAATATTTTATAACGTAAATACGTAGCACATTAATAGGAATTTCTCAAACGATAATCTCTATTTTAAACCAAAATTGGAAAATAACCAATGAATTCTTTATTTATTACTTTTAACAGACAACAGTTACTGAGTATTTATGAGGTACCTACCGAACCTTTTGAAAAAAATTATACCTAACATACATCATTCGTATACCAGTTTTTGTCGAGGAACGACACAAAGAAGCATCTGCTATCACTTTTAACACCTATCGGCTGAATAATATTTTTGTAAGTATTAACATAAATAAAATTATTTATATTTTTTTAATTATAATTTTTATTTAACATAAGGTTTCTATAACATATATCATAGGACTCTATTTTATTTACATGTATGATGTGTACAAATAGTTTAACTAATAGTGTAACTAGAAATGTATACATATTTACTCTAATAGGTAGTGTATTATATCATATGTGTGATATTGTTTTTAATATAATAATATAAATTTTAGATAACATTGCAATATTTATATAAAATAATTAGCACTGAAATTTTATGCAAAATTATAAAATAACTATATTTATTTTTATAATATGTTACGGCTTACGGGAAATTTAAAGTTGTATATTTATTTTATGATTGTTTGAATTTCTATTTTATTCTCTATTAAAAAATTGTACATAATTATTTTCTTAAATAATTAAATAGTTTTCGATTATATTCTTAAACAACTAGGTATTTCATATAAATAAATATTAATACCGTCGTTTTTATCATTTTAACTAGCAATTAAATATTACCTATAAAACATACTATAATTCTATATCGTTAGTCGTTACTTACAAGATAGAAGTATTAAAAGATTTTAAGTATTAAATTATAAGTATATATAGAATAATGTCTACTATTATTCGTTCCCATAACTAACCTAACCTAGGTACATAATATGTTATCTATTATAAAATTTGTAATGTGGGTAACGATAAAAATATTTCAACAATGGACAATGGGTTAATACTCAGTTATTGAATTTTCGATTGGAGAACTGCATATATTTGAAACGTAAAAATATTAAAAAACAAATATTATTTAATTCTATTTAATCTTATTTTCAAAGTTCTTTAAAAATAATTGAGAGACTTAATTATTTATTTCAAATACAAAAAAAAAAAAAATATTTTAATTCAAATATTACAATATAATTATTATATATTAAAATGTTATATATTGTTATTTAATAATATTATATTTATAATACATAATAGATTAATATAATTTCATTAATATATTTATCATATTATTCGTTAGGTAAGAATAAGTATTCCTAGACAATATACATCGTCTTTCGAAATGTCTCGTGAAAACAGAAATAAACAATCATCTCATGGTCAAAATGACATAACAAATTTGAATATTGATAATAATTCTTTGATGGATAAACAAAATTCCGATGATGGCATTAGAGTATTATGGACTACAGATTCTAATTCTACTGCATCCTTTAGAGATTTAAAAGAAAGTTTTAAGTCGATGAAGAGTTCACAAAATAATGAAGACGGCATCAGAGTATTATGGACTACAGAAAACAATGGATCCTCTATGACCAAGGAGTATGAATCGACTGGTGCTTGTTCAGAATCAAAGAGAACCAAATCATCAATTAATCCTTTTTCTACTAAACCAAAAATAATGAAAAAAGAGTAGGTACTTTAAGGTATATAATTATTAATTGTAAATTATTTACACTAAATGTATATTAATGTAATAAATTATTTTAACTTTTGATGATGTTCATAAAATTTTGTTTTAATTCTTTACAATATATTTTTCACAAACAATAATAATCAATAATTTGAAATATTAATGCAACCTATTTCCAAATATTTAATTTGAATACCAAGTAGGTATTCCATACGTTTAATGTTATTTATATTATAAAAATAATTATGTTAATTTTATATAGGTATATATATATATATATATATATATATAATTATAATTCAACTATTGTTCAATTAATAATAATTATATTTATTATTATTAATATGACAATGAATTATTATAATATATTCTTATTAAATAATTTATAAAAATGTCAAAAAATATGTAATTATGTAACATTAATACAATTGTTTACACATTATTATTTTACCTTTCCTTTTAGAAAGACTATATATTTATATCTATATACTATTTAGTAATTTTATTAGATCCCTAAGATTTATGGAAATATTAACAATAATGAAATAAAATAAATGTATACACAAATAATTAACTAAGAAAACGTTAAAAATATATTAGTACACATAGGTGCCTATATAAAAATATATTAATTATTTAGTTAAAAAATATATCAATTTAATATTGTGTCTTTGCGTTATAATTACAAGTTATAGAATTGTTTCAATAATATAATATGTTAAATATAAGGAGATTAACTCTAAAACTTTCGGAAGGAATTTTTTTTAAATTAGGTTATATGTAAAATATAAAACTTAAATTTAGAAAATTTTATAGTGTAACTTTTAAAAAAATGTAATTTAATTATTTTTATACTTTTGTTTTATATTATTTTTTTTTGTCATTTATTTAACATTCATAAAGCTTCTTTTACAGAATAGTAATACATTATATCTTAAACTTAATACAATAGCTATTTACATATCAATAATTAATTGTACAAATTAATCATTATAAACAATAACAAAAAAATTAAACAGGTTTAAATATAAAACAGTGAAATATAATATATGAAAATAACATACAATCAAATAAAATGCATGATGTAATACAAATACATATCATTCAATAAATATAACAATAATTATTGATACTATAACTATTATTCGTTTTTATATATTGCTATATATTTAATTAGAACACATATCCAATTTAAGTCGGTTCTCCGTAATAAACATTTACGGCAAAATAGACCTAAACGAGTTCCAACGTATTGTCTTTAGTTTTACTTAAAAAACAATTCTGAAAACAATTTTATAGTTGTAAAGAATTCTTTTTTATATCGTACGAATTAAATTATTAAGAATTTTTTTTTAAATCGTACATTTCCAAAAATAAAATTTTCAAAAATGTTAATATTTTATAAAAAGTAAATATAGATTTAATGTTATAATATTAAGAAAATTAAAAATTTGCTTCGTACGATCTAAAATAGAGTTCATTATAAATTCAATCTGTCCTTAAAATTATTTTCGAAAAAAATCATATGACTATAAATAGGAACTAGTTCAGGTCTCTTCAATACAAAAATTATGAGTGTAATAATATTTACAATAAATTATTTGACATATGCATGCGAGTGCGTACTCTCACCCCACATGCTATCACGCAATCTTAAATTGTTGTTTACACACACATGCACGAAACGTCATTAAATAAATTCAATTATTGCCTATATAATCTCCTTAATTATTCACTACGGACTACGGAGAGCCGCCTTAATAGTTAAAAATTTTACCTTTGATTATTGAAACGTTAGAATAAAAACATTATTTAAATTATTAATATTATGTAGGTATTTATAATTTATATATATATATTATTAAATTGTAATATGATATTGGAAAAACTAGTTAAAAATTGAATGATTACATTATTTTAAATATAAATATATAATAATATTTAATAGTAGGTACCTACCTATATTACTTATTTAGTTAAGTAATTAAAGTTTTGAGTTCATTACTATATTAATATAATATTTTTAATATTAAAATAATTTTGGAATTGTGAAAATATTTAAATTTACTTTTGCATAATTTTATAAAAATATAATAATATATCTTCCTGAATATATTATTAGAAAGTTTAACTTCAGATTATTTTGTTTTTGCCATTCACTTTCTTTTTCCTTTGAAAGACTAGTAAAACTTGTTATTAATGAGTCGACTCATATTATTATTTGAATATAGGACCATTATCCATTTACTTATACGTAATAAAACTTTTATAAAAATGTTATGGTTGAAGTGCATATATTTGTCAATTATTATTATAGTCCCGTTTTATTTATTTGTAATCCTTGAACCAAATCAAATATTATATATTGTAATAAGTATGTAAACTATATAACAAAAATATATTCTAATTAGTACCTTCATATAAAATAGTAAATATTTTTACTATTACCACTAAACTATCGTTTATTCAGTAAAGGTATATTATAATAATATTATTTTGTAATATAAAATTATATACGTAAAAATATACATATTATTTACAGTAAAAATAAATATATTTCTTATTATAGGTACCAGATTTCTTATCAATTTATACACCGGTTCATCAATTATTTTAGAAATCTTTAAGATTTTATTTTTATTTTTATTATATATCTAAATGTAAAAGAGGTAATAATGTTCTAATTGCAAATTATAAATCAGTATAGTTATTTATTTGCAACATGATATTATGACATGTTGTTCATTTATTCAAACCTGTATAATAAAGCAAATAATGTTAGGAGAAACGAGTTAATTTGTGATGTGTTCCTAAAGCAACCTCAATGCATGACATATGACAATTATATGCATATGAACGACGAATGAATGTAATATTTTCTTGCATATAATTATGTAGTATGAGTAAAGTATTAATTCTATCAAATAAATTGTATTAAAATGATTTAATGATGATTAACGCTGTATTCATTTTTAGACATATTTATATTATTTAATTATTAATTTATATTTACCCAAAAAATTATAAAATATTTTATTTACCTAAAAAATTCATAATAGGCGACATTTTATACACAAAAGATTTGTAAACGTGGTATGTACATTGTTTAATATACAAAAAATCAAACCTAACGCATTTTGTTTACAAAGTTTACCACATATTTTTTTAAATAAAAAATATTATGTATGTCTAATATTTGTTACTAATAAATATTACTTCTAGAATAAATTATCATTATTTTTTTTTAATTATTTTTTCTTGTATAATATATGTAAATTATTTTCTTTTTTAAATACTTGTGGTTGTGAGAAAATATAATAATTAATATATTTATTCTGACTGTGTTAACAAATATTAAACAAATAACATATTAGGTACATTTAATACATACGTTTTAACAATGTTTACACTTAAAAATATAGAAAGCGTCTATTTAGTTTAAACTAAATCAACATGTTGTTTGTTTATACATTCTAATATTACCGACAAGTAAAATTAAAATAATATAAAAATTAATGAATTTACGATTACTATCTGTGTATCTTATAATTTGGACAATTACTCATTCAATGTTTTACATTATTATAGAGATACTTCGTACTCGCATAAATAAATGTAGCTAATGAAAAATATAAAATAACGTTGTGTCTGTTTTTATGCAATGAATGAAACTTTTTTTATCCTCATTTAATTAAGGTAGGCTAACGATTTAGTAAAAATATTTTATGAAATATATCAATTAATAAAACATAAGGCATCAAAATTATATAATTTTCAACATAATATAATAATATAATACATTAATACCAGATATAATATAGAACATCACTAATGTGTTATAAACATATAATCAAAATGTAATTTACGCATGAAGATTATTTAGGATAAAATACTACGATTTATTTACATAAACGGTATACGTAATGTGACCATATATTTTTTTAGTCGAAACAGGACATAAGAAAAAATATATTAGATTATGACTGGGTTCCATTAAATATCGACTACCACAATTATTGTAGTATTTTATTATTGTTGTATTATACTATTATCTGTCCCGGTGTTGTACACAACCATAGTCCCGACGCCGTTCAAGGCATCATCGAGCATACGTCCATACACATTATACTACATGATGTAGTCCAAAAAATAGATTTTTGTTATTTATTTGTCTATTTTCTTAAAACGGAACATTTTAATGTCCCGAGGAATCTTCTGAGGACAACGGCACAGAAATACAAAAAACGGGATGTATGGTCACCTTAGGTATACGACATGTTAATTACACGGATTATTATTTTAACAGAATTCCCGTCTTAATATTTTGTTTTCGTAAGATTGTAATAATAAACAAATATCAGAATAAAATATAAATTGTAATATTTAAAACCCACATTAAAATTTATTTAGTATTTGTTATATTATAAAATAAGGAACTAATTAAATGGCCATGGTCTTTATATTCGATAAGTGATGATAATATTTAACAATTAATATTTACATTATATTAATAAAATCACTACGTATTACATTATTTTTCAAATATAAATATGTTATGCTTGTCATTTATGAATAAATAACACATTTTTAACAATCAAAAATAGCTGTGTCGTGTATTCATGTTATACGTATTATATAGGAAATTGGACTAATACAGCAGGCTGTTTTCGTACGTTTATTAAATATGGCGAAATTAATACGACTGTCGAGTTAAGAATTCGAACCACCATGCCCGTTTTTGTAACATAATATTAAGTGAACTGTGGACCTTTGTTAATGTTGGTAACCGGTGTCCGGCAACGTCCGCATAATCTGTCGATGTCACCATGAACAATATAATATAATATAGTGTATAACCTAGCGGCGTACCGGTGTACCTTTGTACTGTTGTATAGATATGCATCGTTATATAGATTGCAATACGAACGTAAAAAAAAAAAAAAAAATACGAACATCATGATGCTACGAGGCGCGTAGACAGAAATATTTTAAGAGGGTGTTTTTAATTTATTATTAAAGGGAAACTTAAATTATTATTTTAATTTTAACATTTTATAATAATTATAATATTAATAAAAACAAATTAATTTCTATTAACACAAATATGTAATGAAATCAATAATAATAGGTACTAATTTATTATTTATTTTAATATATTTATTAAAAATAATAAAAAACAAAAAGTGTCATTATGTTACCCAGTAGTTTAATTACCTATTTAATATAATATTGATTTAAATTATGATGTTTACGTTATAATCAGTACGACAGTTACCTATACGGCTATACTTAGGTAAATGTATTATGAAATTTTAGGAAACTGTAAAATATTGCATAAACATGGTTTTTAATGACTTAATATAATTATTTAGCATTTAATGTGTTGTCCTGCATTTTCTTAAATTGGCTTCAAAAACATCATTATTTTCACAACCTTTTATGTTTTACGTTACTCTTGATTTTTCTATTTACCCCTAATGGTTGGAGACACGGTTACCGGTTTTACGCCGTTCTTTTGAATTTTACTGGGTACATTTAATTAATATTTTTCCAATATTTGGGTAACATTATTTCAGTGCATTTGAAGGACAATATTATGACGTATAAATATGTATTCTTTATTGTGAATTCATTCTTGGACATATTACATAATGCATATCATCATTTTTGTCGTTCGTTTGTCAAATATTTGGTATTTGTTTGTATATTTCCATAAATCACGTATATAATGTTTGATAAAATTGGTATTTTTGGGTTTTAACATTTTTACTGAAATTGACACGGTTATGTATCACACCCGTCATATTCCACACGTCCATTGATTAGTTATCTAGATTTATCATTATCACATTACCTTTTCTCTCTGACAAAATAATCGTACATACTTTCAATCGTGTTGCAGTAGTATCGTTATGAAGTGTGTACGACCTTTATAAATTTTGACAATGGAGTTTGCCAATATGCGTAAACAATTTTGTGAATCAATTAATTTATTATCACCAAAGGTGACAATAGATCATTTTTAAGTGTTAAGAAGCTAAAAAATTATGTAATTCAAAGTGTCATAGAAGTTTATCTTGAAAAATAAATAATAATAATAATAATAATAATAATAATTATAATAATAATAATAATTTTTATTAGGTTAATATGTGTATCTATATGCTTCCTATATGTGTGATAAAATTTTGCGTTTTAAATATTTAATAAAAAATGTCAAAATTTTAATCAATACCTACATTATCTGACTTAACTTCGCTCAGAATCGTTTTTTTGAATGCGATGGTTTATTATTGCATTCAAATTCTAATTAAAATTAAACACTATAATTTGTACACCTGTATCCCCGTGGCAGGAGTATCAGCTCTTTTTTTAAATTGATGTTTTTTTTTCTGTTATAAAATATTTACTATTTAAAATAGAAATAATTATTATAAATAATGGCAGTACGCGTATAATGTTTTAGTTGGTTTGTTGCTAGTTAGTAGTTCGGAACGAAAATTATATTATTATTTCTTTTTTCAAAAAATAAAAAAATATTCATTAATTATCGGGAATTAATTTTTGCGCCAATCGATTTAATGTATGGATTTCGAGTAAAGCCTAATAATTAACCAATATTTAGATTATACGAAAATCGATAAATCCGTGAGCGCGCATAATGTTATACCACAATATTATATTATTTTGGTATATAATTTTGGTGCAAAATTACCAGGTGAGAATTGTATACGTTTGCATTTCTATTTCTTAGTGATATTTATATAAACCGAATAAACATCAGGATAATGGAGTTTTACGATAGTCGATAACGCACATTGCACACCTCTACTATGTTGTAAAAGGAATTTTTAAAACCGGACCACGGCAACGTCGTCGACTGCCGCCTTGCTCGTCACCCCCCGTATCTCAACCAATCACACATCCAACCAACACCATCGTTGTTTCTTCCATCGGACGTGTTCGTTTCGTATATTCTCTGGATTCGCCTGTGTGTTGCGATGCGATCTCCCACTCCTGACAAATGTTTGGTTTGTTCGCGAGCTGCGCGCCACCTGCACCAAGGATACAACAGCGGTCGTCTAGTGGTCGCCTATTCTTATTTCCCCGTCCAGCATCATTATGCGAGTAACGACCGGATTGACAACACGTTTTTGCTTACGTATTATCTTGTAGTCTAGCTGTCCGATTGCCATTGTGACACCGCCGACGTCCCGTCGCTGTTTCTGTTGTTTCGTTTCTGTGAACGAACAGTAACCATCAAGATGTTTGAAATTTTCGGATCGTTGAAAACGATTTTGAAAGTCGACGAAGTAAAAATCGATAACGCCTTATTCAAACTTCAGTATAGAATCACCATGCCCATAATGCTTTGTTTGTCGGCTTTGATTACATCTCGGCAGTACTTCGGGGATCCAATTGATTGTATCTTCGATAAATTGGCTGATCACCAGATCATGGATACATACTGTTGGATGAACTCGTTTATTGTGCTTAATAAACCAGGCGCCCGCATCGGCGTAGACATGGCCCATCCAAACGTTGGAACTTACGTAAAAGGAGAAGACCTAATCAGGGACCAACAATATTATCAGTGGGTATGTTTTGTGCTTTTCTTCCAAGCAGCTTTATTTTACATTCCCAGGTACTTGTGGAAATCATGGGATGGTGGCCACATTAGAATGCTCACAACCGACGTCAACTGTCCAATTGTCGATGACGCATGCAGAAATATTCGTAAAGGTGCCATGATCAACTATATCATAGGTCACATGCATTTACACAACATGTACGCTCTAAAATACATATTCTGCGAAATCCTCAACGGCGTCAACGTTTTTGGTCAAATGTATTACATGAATTGTTTCTTGGGAGGACAGTTCATGCATTACGGCTACGATATTATCCAACATTATCTTAGCACATCCAACAACCTAGTGCCCAACAACCGCATGAAAGACATCATGAATCTTGTGTTCCCGAAAACCACCAAGTGTTCATTTGATTCCTATGGCCCATCCGGCACCATTCAGACAAACGATGGCTTGTGCGTGTTACCATTGAATATCGTTAATGAGAAGATTTATGCGTTTATTTGGTTTTGGTTTGTGTTCCTCGCCGTACTTCACTTCATAAACTTTTTCTATCGTCTGGCCATCTTAGTCATTCCCAAGTTCCGTTTTATGTTGTTGAGATCGTCGTGTCGCACAATCCCGATGAACGAAGTGACAACTGTGGTCGACAAGTGTGATTATGGTGATTGGTTCTTGTTATATCTTTTGTCGAAGAACATGAACCCATTAATTTTCTCTGAGCTCATCTCCAATCTGTCCGTCCAGATGAAAGAGAAAAAAAAGGAAGTCGCGTAAGTGATACCATAACAACGTAATATTATTATAATTAATTATGTATGAATATAATTGTGTTAGGAGGGATACATAATCAATTTCATAATAATATACTTTTATCATCTTAATAATAATTTTCTATATTTATAATTACACATATCTGCAACACGATTCACTCGAATCGTGTTATCTATACATAATATCATTAATAATTCTTATTCACATTAAGTGTTCCTAATGTTATAACATAACAATATTTTATTTTTATTTTATTTTTTCACTATATTTACTAAACACGATATCATTTTCATATTATCATATAAAATAACTAATAATTTTAAGTACCTCTGCATCCGATGTCTCTAGTTATAAATTTCATTTGTACATTAATAATAATATTTATACATAATATATTATTATTATTATTATTAATATTAAAACACATTTGTACAAACAGAGTTTATTAATGCATTGTATCTTTTTCTCAATTTACATAATATTTCTGCTACCTTAAAATACTGTTTTTTAATGTCTCGACTAAGTTAATGTACTACAATAATTTAATAATAACATATTATGCATATTACTTTGTAATGGTTCGCGAATTGTAAATACAGTTTACTGTATCGAAAATTAAAACAATTTATAATAATATATGTCACAACAATATTAATTATTATTAATTCATTAAACGACCGTCTATATGTATGTATAAATGGTATATATATTGGATACTTATATTCATTAATTATTTTATGTATTATTTTGTAATTTTTTTTTTTTATATAAAATTGTAAAAAAAAAAATCCTTTTAATGTTTATTATCAAATTTAATGTTTTTCTTCTTTGTGCTTTTAACATTGTAATATATTTAATAATTTTATACAATCACACAATTATATAAAATATCAATATGAATATTGTTACTGTATTACATTATTTTTTAATTCAATAAATAAAATTCACTCCGTAAAAAAAAAAAAACAAAGCATTGTTATTTATTATATTTATATTATTGTTTATTCATTATCTACTATACATACATTATCTACTTCGTATCTACTATATCTGAGATGCGTTTTGTATCTATCCTGGTAAATTAAAAATTATAAAGTATACGTAGGTAGCAATAAAATGTAATCTCAACGGTGATTTTAACGTGGTAAATAAAATAATTATGATAATAATTAGGTAAAAAGTAATAATACAATATAAAATGCGAATGGTATGGTAATGGTGTAAGTATTCGACAACAAGAAACTAACGGCGGCTTAAATTACGAAAATACAGATCACAGATATAACTTGCAGGTAAAAGGTTATTAACAATAGGTGTAACGTAAACATCATATTTAGTAGGTATACGAAGAACGAAGAGAACATTAACCATGAAAGTAATAAAATAATAATTTTATAAATATAAATTTTAAAAAAAACTATCGTGTACTATTATACTTATTAAATAAAATGTACCTATATAGATAAATAATAATACAAGCATAATTAAATAACTGATTTTGGTATATGTTTTGGAGAGAATAATATAAATAATATAACATAACCAGGCGATTCTCAACTTTTGTATTACGTAGACACACAAATAAAATATTTAATAATTTGTAGCACACCGTATAAAAAAAAAATAATAAGAAAACA
Organism: Tetraneura akinire; assembly: GCA_021307375.1. Taxonomy (NCBI): domain Eukaryota; kingdom Metazoa; phylum Arthropoda; class Insecta; order Hemiptera; family Aphididae; genus Tetraneura; species Tetraneura akinire. The sequence goes on along the minus strand of JAIUCT010000012.1, from coordinate 5,499,320 downwards.
GATTAAAAACTTAAATAGTATTCATGTATTAATATTATAAATTATTATTTATTTTTGATTATAAAATTGAATAAAAAATATTCTATATAATATATAAATACAATTTTTTAATGAAAATTTTGAGATTGATATTTTGTACATAACTTATTCATACGTGGCAAATTTTTAGATAACGCAAATCATAACTCTTCTTCAATACCAAGTAAACTTTATTTTAGATTCGAGCGAAGCGAAGAATGTATTGTTTTTACAATAATGTGTGTCTTTTTTTTTTTATATATCTGAAGACACTTTTACTACCCGAAATAATGCTCACATTTTCATGAATAGCATATGTTTCCGGTTAGAAAGTGGATATAGTTGGTACTTTATTTAGGACATTTTACGAATTTCTCAAAATTGACCATAAGTGGTAGAAAAAACGACGAAAAAACGACGAAAAAACGACGAAAAACGGCATTTCTCAAGAAATCTTTCACGATAAGTCGGCCAACTTTGAAGTTAGAGAGTTCAAAATTTTATTGGATGTCACATAGGTATTATATATGTGTAGTGAAATTTTGGAACCATTACGTTAATTTTTATAAAAAATATAGGACTTTGAATATTTTGTAAAATTCTCGTTTTTATGTATATAATGTTTGATAAAATTGACAATTTTTGTCATTAAGGTATGACAATTTTACTGTAGTATATATACATATTAGTATATTACTAAACATCATATCAAAATATTAGAAAAATTCCTAGTCTAAATTTTTTTATATAACGAAAAATGTACATAACATTCTTGTATATTATACTCGACAATAGCTAATATTATAATATATTTTTATTACCTATGTATGTGAGCAAATGTACAATAATACAAATAAATGGTTTTTGTAAAATTAAGAGAAATTTCGTCTAAATAAATACAGTTGGTGTATTAAAATTATTGCTTGGTGCGAGACTGCGAAGTATTTAGCGTTGATACGGAGGTGGTGAGAAGACGGGGGGCAAAACGGCGGCACAGATTCATCTGTCCGGTTTCGCATTTATAAACGAATACTAAATATCCTTCGCGGACGATCCGAGATCAGTCAATATAAAATCAAAATATAATTTCTAATTTTAACTTATTCGTTTGAATTAAAAATTCTGTTGTCAAGAAAAATGATTTTTGTAAATATTACCACCACAATTATTATAATTCTTTTACGCGCGTTCTTATATTCTCCAAATAAAACAGTTGGTCATTTTTTCTCGGAAACCGATCAGATCAGTTATTATTGCTTTAATCAATTTGAATTATTATTAATTATTTATTGATTATTAATTGAAATCTTAATGAATTAACCTGGTATGGGTAGCGATGAATCGTTTTTTATGTTTTTCATATACGTGTTTGTAGTGTATTCGCAACTATTTTCAGATCTTAAAAATAAGAACCTAATATTTTATTAACTATATTGTGAAACAAAATCATTACAGATAATCCACGATGAATAAGAAAATTAAATTTTTTTTAACAAAATTTACGATAACATAAAAACAGAAAATACACATTAACGTATATTGGTATATACTTAAAGCCTACACACTTGTAACAATCATGCGTATATCGTAACGCCGTATCGTAACTTTGTCGCGTAACAGGAACTCGTGTGTGGACGTAAAGGCGCAACAGCGTCGCGTAACAAAAGATGACACGCGATGGAGTTACGCCGCGTTCCGCCAATCGTCGGTAAATTTGAATCGCATAAAAAGATGTTACTAGGTGGAATTGCGAATGGTGTGGACGTCATTGCCCAACATTAATGTGCATTATTACTGATAAATGAATATAATATAATATATAATATATATGCTGCAGCACTAATTTGTAAATTATTCATGGTTAAAAAAAGTCGAAAAAAAAAATATTTAAAAAACTATACTTTTATAAAAACTACTACCACTACAAAGAATAATCACGGTAAGTATAATCATTAGTATATTGTAATAGTCCTTTCAAGAAGATATCTGATCGGAAACTGATGGAACGCAATGCAACATACAACTCTGTAACGTGCAACATCGCAACATGCCAATAATGATCACGTAACACGTAACACGTAACACGTAACATGTAACGTGTAACACGTAACACTACGGAGTGACGATACGGTGTTACGATACGCATGATTGTTACAAGTGTGTACCCGGCTTAAGAACAACAATAAAGACCATAACAATTTTAAAATTAAAAAAAAAAAAAATATGTTATATTTTATTAATTAATATACCTAAATATAACACGATGTTCATTTACCTACCTATCTTTATGTGTAGAATTATTTATTTTTAATGTAGGTGTTTAATAATTATTATATTTGACCACCAAATTATAATGATTGGAAGCTATTTATCTGAAAGATGAAAAATCCAAAAAGAAACTGAATTATTAAACCATATACTCGTAAATTGAAATGTTCATGAAACTATACAATATAAAACTCATATAAGTTCTAACCGAGGTTCTAACCAACCAAAAAATATTATTTTTTCTCATTCTGGTAATATACACAATATAACTAATTATAATAATATAAGTAATTATAGGGTATACGTTTTTAAATAAACAAACTTTATATGAAAAACCATTAAAATCATCAAAATTGAATATTTATGTTATTAATAATATGTCTAATATGTCTAATAATCTACTAATAATTGGTAAGTGGATGATATTCAATTAAAAATAATGGTTCTAATTTTTGAAGATAAACAATATGATATGTCTTTAATCCATTTACATGAATTTTAATAACAATAATTAAATGACGACTATGCAATTTTGTCGGAAGAGTCTTGTTAATGCGGAATAACTTAAATTGATATGCAGTTAATATTATATTTGTATAATTTATTATTTATAAGGTTTTTTTATATTAATTTTTCTTTATAATTTACAAAATATATTTACTATAATTATTATTATATTGACATATTTAAAATTTAGGGTCTCCAGACGCATTATAAACTCTTTGTGGAAGGAGGGTGGAAATCTCTAGCATCCCCCCCATAAATACGATCAGGGTACTGATTATTATAAAGTTTACTTTATGTATTAACAGGTATAAATAGGCGCTGTCGAGCGTCGGCCGTCAGGTGAAACCACACAATAGTCAATTCAGTAGTTCATAATTATATGATAATAAAATAAAATAATATTATATTATAATGCGGTTTTGTCAGCTGTGTATCGTAAACTAATTAAATTTGATCGTCGAAAAATTAAAAATTAAAATAAAATCGGATACGGCGTTCATACAATATGTCCGATCCGGTACAGACGCACAGTTCCGTGTTTAATGGTTTAATCGTCCGAGCTCGGAGGAAAAATCGATCACCGATAATATTTTTTTGATCGGAGAGAGCTCGGAAAGCACGGACCGGACTCGGATCGGATGTGTGTGAAAGTGTGAATACGTCAATTGAAAAACAAGTAGTTCACATTTTTGAAAAGACGGATGCCCTGAAGGAACGGACTCGGAACGGACTCAGATCGGATATGTGTGAATAGACCTTATTCTTATATACGTACCTAATATATTATTATACCTAATATATATAATAATATATATAATAATATATATAATAATACCTATTATACCTAATATACTTATACGTATATAGCCGTTGCCCGTCGCCCGTGTAGTTATAATAATACACGTTTTAAACATACATTTTTGTTTATATAATTTGTTTCTAAAAAAAATTTGTCCACCCTAATCACAAACTCAAGCTTCGCCACTGGTTACGTTAATCTTTCTACAAAATATAGAACTTTGAATATTTCCTCGTTTTATATTCTCGTTTTTATCTATATAATGTTTGATATCATTTGCAAATTTTGGGTTTTAAGGTTTGAAAATTTTACTAAATTATAATCATATATTTATTAACATATTACTAAAATATTAGAAAAATCCTAAGGTTCGTTTATTTTTTATACCTGTTTAGATATTTATAATAATGTCTGCCTGTCGTGGTAGGTATATACAACTATACGAGTATATATCACTAAATAACCTTGGAACCCGCATAAAATCTATAACCGAATGACGTCCCTGTGTCCGAGCAACAATCGTTTCGAACCGTCGAAAGAAGTACAGATGTCAGATACCATAAACCACATATTACCTACCTATACTATAATACAATACGATTATTTTGTACAGTCGTCGTTCTTAGTAAAAACTGCTATACATGCACATACAGGGCAACAACTCGGTCGTATATAAAATATATTATACACTCCAGTGGTGTGATATTTTTTCGTTTTTTCGATGTTTGACGTTTCAAACGAAGGGGAAAAAATAATCTTACCCATCATTGTCCTTTACAAGAGGAGTTAAAAGAAACATAAAACTTGAACAAGACCTTTGTTCAAGTTTATATTTTATATTATTATAATAATACGTATCATACCGACTGACTGCGCTGCGTTGTGCACCTACGAACCCTAGTGTGGTTATAAAACGATTATTTTACAAGAATATAATATTATGATATTATATTGTACGTAGATCGTTCGCTTATAATAATAATATATAACATTTTATTATTATTATTATTATTATACACGTGATACACGTGCAGCGGCAGCGGCATCGTGTTACATACAGAGTGATCGACATTTTACGATACATAATCGGAGAAGTCGAAAAATGAATACCTAAATGTTCGGCGACCATCTGCGTCGTGCTGGTCGCTCTGTATGCTCCAACCAGTCCACCCCTCGAGGGTGTACCCGTACAATAAATTGTACGTACAAATAAACTTAGGTCGTCTGGCAGGCCGAACAGGTAAACCGGTCGAAGACAACGACTGCTCGACGACACGACACCGTGACTCGCACGTAATGGGCGTGAACGAGACTCCTTGTCCGAGAAGAATACACAAGTCCTTTATAATAATATTCCAATATATATATATATTTTTTTTTTCTAAAGAGATTTTGGTGTAGACACTACACTGCAGAGCATAAAATGTTATTATTCAAAAAAATAATATTTATCGACGTAACAGTGAAACCTGCAGTATACCAACAACGAATATTACACTATATGTATAACGATGACGACGAAGGAGATCATCTTGATTAAAATCTTCTATAAAAATAAAATAAAAATAATTTTATTTTATATTATAATATAATTTATGCATTCGGCTCGTTAGTGTATAACACTCGTAATATTATTTATTGGAAAGTAACCACGGTCAGCCGACGAACAGAATACCTAGGTAGGTACTGTTGTTGGAAATATAATATTACGTTTATTAATGTTATAGTCCCACGCTGTATATCGTTTTATATAAAATAATTACGTATTTACTAAGTTAGTTCTTTATGCGCGTTAAACAATAAGTAGTTCTTTGTATAGTACAAATTTACAGGGGTTCAAAAAAAAAAAATTGATGTAAACGGTAAATTATTATATCGACACACAATAGCATTGCGATATTATAGTAAAAAAGAAGAAATTTAAAAATTCGTTTGTAGTGTAGGTACCTATTAATATAATTAGTAATTATACCTTCGTAAGTAGGAAAATGCAGATTAACGAAAACGAGACATTCTACAGTACTTAAATACCTACGTAGGTTTTTTTTAACCATAATTAACTTTATGACGAGTAAATACTTTTTAATGACAACAGACGGAATTCACGATCACAATGAGTGATGACGTGTATTGTTTTTAAAATGGTCATTAAAAAACGAAATGTTTACAATAAAATCGTTTTACGCATTATTACAACTCACACGTAGGTACTTAATAGAACATTATTGATTGAATATATATTTATATAAAAATATTTCATCAATAAATGGTTAACGTGTATGTAACTGTAAAATGTATTTCAACATCTCAATCTCAAGACTCAATTTTTGATGATGGTTAACGTGTATGTAACTGTAAAATGTATTTCAACATCTCAATCTCAAGACTCAATTTTTTTTATAGTTGTTTAAAATTGAAATTCCAGTAAAATTAATATTTAAAGTATTTAGATATATGGATTTTTCCTATTATATTTCAATATTTTACAATAATGATAAATAAAATTGACAACAATTTTTATGATATAGGCATTTAGGTGACAAGGGATTTTATGAGCATTTATATTGAACTTTGAGACTTGAAAATTTTATAGGGTGATCATTTATGTACTACTATATGTGTGATAAAATTTTGCGTTTTAAATATTTAATAAAAAATGTCAATTTTAAACAATACTTATATTATCTGACTGAACTTTACTCAGAATAGTTTCTGATTTCATTCAATCAAACGGTTTATTATTGCATTCAAAATTTACATGTACCTTTTCTGACCTGGATATTTTTCCGGGCGGAATTTACCATAAATATTTTTATTACCTGCTCGCTTCGGGCGGATTTACAATCGCCCGATTCAACAAGCGCCACGAGTACCAGGAACGTATGTGTAAGACAAAAATTTTGTATGTGCGCGAAGGCATCCTCAATGCCCGTGTACATATTCTCCGGTATGTTTAAGCAGACATCCTCACGAATAGAACATATTATATATTAAAAATTAATATATTAATATTATCCAAATCCAATAATCCGTACTTACAACAAGAAATATATTCCCTTCATCGGTTTACGTAGAAAATCGATCTAAAAATATTTATCATATAATTGATTATATTTTTATTTATGCCGTTTTTTCGTCATTTTTTCGTCGTTTTTTCTACCACTTAGGGTCAATTTTGAAAAATTTAAAAAATGACCTAAATAAAGTACCAACTACATCCACTTTCCTACCGGAAACATATGCTATTCGTGATAATCAGAGCATTATTTCGGGTAGTAAAAATGTCTTCATACTTAAAAAAAAAAAACAAAAAAGACACATTATTGTAAAAAATAATAATAGTGTAATACAATACGATCAATACTATTTTATTATTAATCTTAATTTATGCTATAAAAAATTATTTTACCCACTTTACACATAAATGGAGCATATTATATATTAATAATAAATACGCGTATATTTAAAATTAAATTTATTTAAAATGAACATAAGTAATAAATAAGCATTATTATAATAATTAGTAGTTGTTATTTAGTGAATTTAATATTAAAAAAGTTATATTATTAAAGTTTTAGATTCTGAGCGAAGCAAAGAATGTATTGGTTTTACAATGATGTGTGTCTTTTTTTTTTGTTATTGTATGAAAACACTTTTACGACCCGAAATGATGCTCCGATTATCACGAATAGCATATGTTTCCGGTAGGAGAGTGGATGTAGTTGGTACTTTATTTAGGTAATCTTTCGAATTTTTCAAAACTGACCCTAAGCGGTAAAAAAAAACGACGAAAAAATGACGAAAAAACGGCATTTTTCACGAAAACTAAAATGTCCACAAATTCGATTTTAATATTTCACGATAACTTGAGCAATTTTGAGACTTGAATAATTTTTTGGGTGTTCACATAGCAATTATACATATATATATATATATATGGGGAAATTTTTGAACCGTTTGATTAAATTTTTCATAAAATATAAGACTTTGAATATTTCGTAAAATTCTCGTTTTTACATATATAATGTTTGATAAAATTGACAATTTTAGTGAATTAGGTCTGAAAATTTTACTGAAGTGTACTTAAATATGGCTTAACATAATATCAAAATATTAGAATAATGTCTAGTCTCAATTTTTTTTATAGCTGTTTAAGTTGATATTTATAGTTCAAACGGAAATTATTATCTGATTGAACTTCGTTCAGAATAGTTTTTTCGGTTTATCATTGCATTCAAATTCTAATTAAAATTAAACACTATGATTTGCACACCTATATTCCTGCGGCAGGAGTATCCCTTCCCTTGCTTTTTTTGTTTTGTTTTTAAAGGACTATGAAAGGAATAAAAATCAATTTTTTTTTATTATAATGAAATCAAATAGTACATGAAAAATAAGATAATTCAGTAGTCTTAAAATTTATATTGGACCATTGGTTCCTCGTAAAATCGACTTTTTCGTTTTACGCGTGACGTCACTGGTGTGCCGCCGTCGTCGCTGTGGTCGCGTTTATACTGCGCTACGATTAGTACGGTTATATATATATATGTTTTTTTCTATGTCTGAAGACATCATATCAAAATATTAGAAAAATCCCCAGTCCAATTTTTTCTTTTATAGCTGTTCAAAGTTGATATTTTTAGTTTTTTGTTTATATGTCTGAAGACATTTTTACTCACCGAAATAATGCTCCGATTTTCACGAATAGTTAGTTCCCGGTTATAAAGTGGATGTTGTTAGTACTTTATTTTTGTCATTTTTCGAACTTTTCAAAATTGACCCTAAGCGGTAAAATAAACGACGAAAAAAAAATTTTTTCACGAAAACTGAAATTTTGACGAAATCCATTCAATATTTCACAACCTTACCTAATGCAATTTCGTATTTTGACAATTTAAATTTTTAATTAGGTTTTCAAATAAGTATTATATTATATACCTACGTGATAAAAATTTAGAACCATTACGTTAATTTTTCTACAAAATATAGAACTTTGAATATTTTCTAAAAATGTTCGAAAAATTTTACTGAAGTATTAATATTAATATTAACATATTATAATATTATACAATTATATTTACATATAACATATTAATTAACATAATATAAAAATATTAGAAAAATCCTATGACTCAATTTTTTTTATGGATGTTTAAAGTTGATATTTTTAGTTATATCGAAAATTTTAGAATCCATACAAGTATTCATCTTAATATTTCTCAATACTTCTACAATAAAAATGAATTGTAAAAACCAATTTTAATGATATTAACATTAAATAAATCCTTTTTATATTATAATTATTTTATCATCAGTTTGTTGTTATCAAAAATAATTTAGGATCGCTTTTTATGATTTTGTATAATAATAATATTTTTATATTGGTAATTTCGAAATAATAATTATGATACGCAAAGAAACCTTGACGATATTGAAATTTTTCGTAAAACATAAAGTTTATTATTTGTTAATGTTTCAATATATATATATAATTTAAATATATTTAAAAAATATCTAAATATTTTATTATTATTGTGGAGAATTTTGTACAAAATAATGATTGAATAATACAATTGTATATGAGTATGAAAGAAATTGTTTATTTCTGTCGTATCAATAGTCGTCGTAACACGAAGATCGATGAATGAATACTAGTATATTATTAGTTATTACATAGTAAAATCTTTTTTTCAATGGAAATTCATTGTTATTATGAAATATACTTTATATAAGTTTATGAGTATTATACGATATATATGTTTATTATTCATTTGAGAGGATGTTAACAAATATTAATATATTATTTCTAAATTAATTTTAAATAATCATTCAACATTGTTTATGGAAATATGTAACACATAAAGATTATAATACCTATGTATATTTTATGATATCTCAGAGACTTGAATTACAGCCACACAAGTTACAAAGTGTATTTACTATAACTATAAGTATGGAAATAATAGTCAAAACTAGTTTTGGTACCTATTTATAATTATAGTAAATACTAAAACACATTTTACTAGTTAATACAAATTACACAAAAAAATAAATATACACTTTACCATTTATAAAGTTTTTTTTTTTAAAGTAAGTTATTTGAATTTAAAATCTATTGATAGAGTTTAGAGTACCTATAGGTACCTAACATAAATTTAATCTAACCAGCAATTATAATTTTCAAGATAAATTGAAAAGTGCCTCACTAATAAAAATGTAATTAAATATTATTTTCTACATTGTTAGTCGAACGGTATAGAATGAGATTTGGATATAAAAAGGGAATTATAATTTTACTTATATATATAAAAAAAAAAAAACGTTCTTTCTTTTTTACCTATCGTTCCTACTAATTTTGAGAATACATATTATAAACCGTACAAAAAACGTATATATATATTGAATAGAACAATATTATTATAACTTTCGATATGGCGGACGTACTTACACAATAATTCCGACTGACTATCGCGACTAGCGACTAGAATTATACAATTAAAATATATAAAAGCTAGATTATTTGGCGGAAACGCCACATCGTTATCGCATTGGTAATCCCTACGACGCGACAGTGTTCCGCCGAACGTTCTGGAACCTTAATCCTAACAGAATTATTTGCAGTGTTGATCGTTATCTAGATAAATTACTTAGCTAAAAACGTACTATCTTTATCTTATCTAGATTAATAACAAAATTAATATTTTATTAATATCTAAGATGAATTTATGCATTTATATGATAGTTAAGTTTATCAAGAAAAGTAAATTTTTTTTTTTTATGTAACTTTACAGGCAATTTAGGCTTTTTGCTGCTGAAACTAATTCTTTCCATTTTCCTATGTCCTTTGAATCCTTTGATATATCCCATTTTATCTCTCTTGACTGTGTAAGTTGTGTAAGATAAATAAAATATGAAAATTTATAAATTTATTTTTTCATTTTACACGATATGAAATGTGTAATAATATAACGTAGTAATATGTTAATATATATAGTAGATGAATGTTATTGTAAATAGTTATTTATATTTTAACTATAGGTAAATGTTTATTTAGACTTTATGGGATTTATTATTTTCGACTATAATAAGTGTTTAATATCATTTTACATAGGTTGGTGTTGTTAGTTGTTACCTATATTAGTCTCAGTCTGGTTTCATTATTTATTAATATTGACTTTATAGTTTATTACCTATATATTATATTATACATAATGAAATTAATTATATTGTTTAACTTGTGCTACTACACAAATATTATATATTATATGTCGTATCATATTAGTAAAAATAATAATTTATGTTATTAATTTCTATTGAACTTAATAATAATAATTAATAATACTGAATAATTAAATTTTAATAATTTATGCGTAAAATTATTTAAAATCTTTAAATTTATATTGAAACGTTTAATTTAAAAAATAAAATAACTGTATAATAACACGCGACTTTGACTTTGACTTTCTATACTTATATTTTCAATTACCTAATGTATTTAAATTTTATTACACAATAATTACAACGTATACATTATAATATATATATATTTACATACAAAATTAAAAAAATAAATTATTTTTTTTCTCGTTAATTTGTTAGTTTTTATACTTTTTTATGTGTTATATAATATTAATAATAATAATATATAAATATTAACAATATATTAATATTTATAATATTTTATTCTTATTTTATCCAATGAGTAATAATTTAAAAATAATTTCAGTGAAAATTTTTTCATTTTTGTCAATTCGTTTTAATAATGTAGGTAGGTAATTAAATATTTAAAAAAATTGACACATAAGACTAGTTGGCTATTATAAGTATAACTATAATGTTTAAATATTACTGTAACATATCATCCATATCGCATAGGTATTACGTCTTGTCGTTTCCTGTGATCGTATTTCTGCAAATAAATCATTATAATAAATTAATTGATAAGGAATAATATGTGGCCAATAATATTTTAAACTTTGGTCCGATTGATTTTTATACTTATAGTGTCACGTTCAGCGATAAACGAGTATTTTATTAATATTTGATAATACTTTTTACGTGTAAATATAATTTTATGTCTATATTATTATGTTAAATAAACATTCGTAATATTATTGTATTTAGATATATATATATATTGATATAATATTATATTATTATACAGGGTGTCCCAATTATATTAACTTATTGTAATACGCAGTAATAATTTAAGATTTGAAATTTTTTTTTTTCAAATTATTCGTGACCAAACTTACTATAATTTTTTTTTATTTAAAATTATAATAACAATTAATTAATTACATAGGTAGGTACAAATAAAATAGAAAAAATAATAAGAAGTAAAAAAAAAATATATCGTTCGAATATTATTATTCGGAGGATATTTATACTTTTTATAATATGATATAAATTTGACAACGTCGCATGAAAAATCTTGTTATTTTTTAAAATATTTTCTATTGCATCTAAATAACGTAGTCCGTCATCAGGTATCCCAACCCTTCTCATGTAAGAATATACTGCCTATAAATCTGTTTGTTGTATACTGTTGTTATAAGGGGATTTAGACTATTTAAAGGGAAGCCGTTATATGTATTATAAATTATAATGTATACTTTTAAACAATAAAATGGACACTAATATTTAATAAAACATATATAAATTTATAATTATTGCCTATTTATATCAAATTTTTAATTAGGTATAACAAAAAATGTTAATTATAATACAGATTACGTCGGTGAGTCCTAATAAGAAAGCATTGACCGCCGTCGTTATGTCGTGTCATCTATTGTGTTGGCAAGCGTTATTCAATGTATACCTACAAATATTTTAATATGATAATATTATACTGCAAGATAAAATTATTTTTTATATTTTCCGGAATATTTTATTAATATTATCAATGAACTCCTTTAAACAGGCCGATACGAGAATTATGGTAAAAAATATAAATATTAATACAATAATATTAGTGATATGTAAAATGTAAACATTCCAATATATAATATTATATTATACCCGTTAATATTTATAACATGTAATTTTGATTAATTCGATGAAAATAATGAAATAATACAATATTCGATTAAATGCTTTATAAAAATATAATAATAATAATAATAATAATAATAATAATAATAATAATATGAAGACACAGAAATATTAGAAATTGGTTTTCGGTTGTTATTCTTGACGGGTGGTGATTTATTTCATTACCTTATAATAGACTACACGTTAGGGTGGATATTTTATATTTATTTATATATAAGCATCTGTGGATGTACCCTTATTGTATGTACGGTATAAGCCATGAGGGATCTACGGTTCGGAAATTTTAGTACCTATTGAAATGTACCTATACAAATTTTATTAAGGTAAAATATTCTAGGCCGGTGGTCTTCAATAGGGGTTCAGCTACAGTAAAATATACCTGTACTTGCTGACCTTTTCTGAGTACAGACGTATTGTTATGTTATTGGCAACTCGAATTCGTTTTGTGTCATTTCCCTATTCATCAGTGGCGGAGACTGCCACAAGTGCGATGGTGCGGTCGCACTCCCGACAGAAATGAAAAGAAAAAGAATATACCTACAAAAAAAAAAAATATATATTTTAGATTTTGAGCGAAGCACATTCACTACCCGAAATAATGCTCCGATTTTTACGAACAGCATACGCCCTCATTTAGTTGATTGATCGTGTAAAGTATATACCTACTATAGAATATAGATTATAGACGTACTTATTATACGTACCTTATTATTATTATACTATACACATACATCTTTATAGGTACACACGTCGTATAACATTAATAACTATTATGGATATCCTCCGCAGTATTTTTAAAAATTATGACAAAATATTATTATCTGTTCGAGTCACAAATTACTACAAAATATACTATAATAATAAATATACTTAATGAATAAAATTAACAAAACTATATACAGGGGTTAAAGTGAGGGGGGACGCAAGGGGACTCAGTCCTCCTACCTCTGAGAGCACAAAAAAAGCGTCCCCTTTAATCAACTACTTAAAAAGGTTCGCTGGAACGTTCAATAACAAAGTAATAAATAGTGATAATTATTTGTTTTATTAATTATAAGCATCACCTATTTAGAAAAATCTTGATTTTTTATAAGTTTTCTAAAGACAATAATATATAAATACGTATTTATACGTAGGTATTATATTTTGTTGTAAGGTTTTATCACACTATCGGTTATGTTATAGGTAGGACTTATATTATTCTTTAATGTATTGTAATTGTGTTAATTTATGGTTATTACATTTTATAAAAAAAAACACGGAACGCTCAAAATTTCTATGGTATTTGAGTCCCCCCTGCACTTCCTTCCCACTTTAAGCCCTGACTATATACAATCTGATTGTCGAAGAAATTATGATAATATTAGGAAAAATAGGTTTTTTTTTTGTGTTGCTCTAATATGGTTTTTACTATTGAACAGTGACATGTTTCCGGGAGAATGTAAGGGGTTTTACATTTACTATTTTCCCACAGATTTTTTTTCTTTTTATTGTTATTTACATAATTACATACGGGGTACATATTAAAATACAATTTTCTATGAAAATAAAAATTGAATATGTAAACAATAAAAATTGTCTTCATTAGTTAGTGTTCATCAGTGGCGTATTTATGGTGGAGGATACGGGGGATAAATCCCCCTTATGGACTATTTATCAGGCTACTTTATTTTTTGATAAATAAAATTGTTTCTTACCTATCTGTATCCTCTTTTGGGTCAATTTAATATTTTCCGATACATCATATTATTATATCCTCCTTGCCAAAATCGTAAATCTTCATTAAATACTTAACATATGAAATGAAAAATATTACGAATGCAATATTTTTATACTCGTATTATGATATAATATTTCGCATATTATTAAAAATTCACTATAAATTATAATAAATTACAATGTGTTAATCTTAGTCAATATGTAATTATAGTTAATTTTAATAATCGCAAAGATAATAATTAATGAATAATAAATACGTTCACTGTGAACGTGTTAGTAAACAATTGTGTTTATTGTTTTTTCTTATTTGTAAATAAAAACGATTACTGCCTGTGAGACTGGACTTTGTTAACACCGGAAGTTCTAATCGATAAACACTATTATATAATATAGATTTTTATAGTTTCATTATTTTGAATGTTTTTTTATTTATTTCAGCCGTATTATGACAGTTTTCTAAAATACCTATTTAAACATTGACTATAATGTATTATAATAGTAATAATATTATTAACAAAATAATTTTCCTGTCTAATTTAAATCATAACAAATTTTATTTTATTAGTAATTATTATTTTGTTTCGATTTTTATATTATATTATAAATTAGCTATAGCTAAAATCAATGAACAATTTTATTTTAAGAAAATTATAATTAATTTATTGTGTGTTAAAGACTTGTAGTTTTAGTATTTATTTTTGTGAAGACGAATCATAAAACTATAGAGCTCTTTAGCTCTCTAGAGCAATTCATTTCTATCAGGTTCAAATCTGATTTTTGACCAATTTCTTAACAAAAGTTTATTATATTTTTGAAGTAAATTATTATTACATTTTTATTTGTGTTTTAATTTGTATGAATCGGGTTTGCTCTATTATATGCACGTATAAAATACTAATTTACATTAGGTACTTAACATTATTTATGATTATTATACTTAAAAATTTTATTGGAATTCATTTCGAACAAATGATAGATAAAATAATATTATCGTAACTAATAATAATTATAAAATTATAAAAGTGACAATACTGTTTTCTGATCTTCTTAATATATAAAATATTCTTTTGGATTATGTATTAAACCCTTTTTACTTCATTATTATGCACCGATAAGAGTTTTTTTATCGGTTCATTTATCATTATATATGATTATGCATAAATCTTATAAATTATTAGTCTCCAGTATGTTGGAAAAAATGTTATCTTTCATAGGAATTTTATTTTATTTTGATCAATTATAATTATTGTTATTATACATTTTATAAATATTATCAAATTTATTATTAACTAAAAACAAAATAAACATTCGTTGGAATTTTAAATATGTATCAAAATTTTTTTTTTTAAAAAATGGAGTAACTAATGTGTAAAAAAATCATAATATAATTCTAATTAGAAAAAAACAACATTTGTATGGCCACAGGAAAAAGTTTATGTAGGTACACAAAAATACGCGTATTGAGTTAATTAAAAAAAAAAAAAAAAAAATTCAAAATATACATTATTAAAGGGAATAACGCCAGATTGAGACTTTTCGGCCCACCGAGATTTTCAATTTCTATCGGCCCTCAACAAAGAGTCTACATTTTTTTTTTTTTTTTTTTTTGAGCACATTTACAAATTATTCAATGCACGTTCAATTAATCAATCAAGTATTTTTATGCTATGTGTAAACATTACCATTAAATTTAACAGAAAATAAATAACAATAGCTATCCATATTTTTGTTTATCGGACCGAATTTTCTCGGTAGCTCGCCGGTTCAATCCGGGTCTGGTTGGGAACGATAATAAATCACCCTTTATAATATTCTGTATATACGTTATTTGTTGTTGATTATAAGACGTGACCGAAGAAATAAACGTATCGTTTGTATTTTCTGTTTTTTCTTTTTTTTTTTTTTTTTATGTAATTCCAGCAGATACCCTTCATTCCTTTCCACACCTTGTCATCATTGGAACCGCATTTCTTATAAACGATTATAATATATATAAAAAAAAAAAAAATAATAATAATAAATACTACATGAAAACACTATAAATCGTCAACCGCGGTATAATAGGATATCGTAGGTATTATATGACTCCAGACATATACCGACAATGCGTTTTACCGGTGAGACAGCAATAAATTATTTAAGAAGAGAATCGGACCACCACACCAGTTGAATGGTTCTTAGAAAAGTAGTAGAATGCGGGATGTATCTGGACGTTAGGTACTTACATAAATATTTCTATATATCTGTCACCCGCTGTGCAGTGTCGAATGACGTTTAATGGTTTGTTGGGGGAAAAAAAAAAGACGGCCGAACCGGTATCGTTTTTATGTTTTGCTGTGTACGTTTACCTCCTGTGTCCGTATAATACGAGTACTGTAATCGTAATATACGATCGCCGATAAAGGACCGTGAGAACGAAAAATAACGTAAATATACAAAAAGAATATATTCAACGTATTTCTACGTATTAATAAAAGTATACACACACCCATAATATTATAAACTATTCCACCGACATGTTATAATTCTGAGAACCTACAATGACAAAAAAAAAAAAAAAAAAAATATTATATCTATCCAAAAATATTCAACACCGTCCTCTTTACACCTGTATCCCATCCATTGCTTTTTTATACTTAAAACGACTATTTAAAAAAAAAAAAAAAAAAATTTAAATGTAATCATTTACAATTAATTGGAAACTGAGTTAAGCAAAATGTATTTGAGCTTGAATAAAATTATAATAAAATATAATAAAAAAGATCAACAGGAAAATGTGGATTCATCCTTTGGTCAGTTCTCGTCCATCCGAATTTTTTTCTCCTCTACTGATGTTATCAAAAGATCAACGTCCAAAATATCTTCTTCAAGTATATTAATTTTTTCATCTGTTGAGGACCACGGCCTGTTGTGACCCCCCCTCCCCTCGAAATTATTCTGATAAAAAAATTGTTTATTTTGAACACAATGACACGCGAAACGGTTGATTGATAATATGAAATATTAAAATTATTCGTATCACGGTTGTAGATAATATGTAATATATACCTATATAGGTATATATTATTATTTATATATATTGTAATTAATTATTGAATTTGATTTATAAATAAAGTATATTTAAATATTTAATGAGCCTAAATTATTTTTCAACGTGCATTATCTATGAATAAAAGTTAAAAAGTTTAATTTGTAATTTAAATATTTTACTCATAAACCTAACTATTAATTTTACCCCATTTTCCCCACCAAACACTTGATGAAAATAATATCTTTTTTCAAAATTCGCAACCAGAAAACGAATCCTGGTTGCGCCCCACTGACCACGACTACTACAATCAACGATAATATTAACGAACTGTCCGACTGTCGCACGATTATCACGGCCAATGTTAGGTCGCTCATTTAATTCAGTGCATATTTTAGTGCGGTATTTTCAACGCGCGGTATGGTCAAGGTGCAAGCGCGACAGTTTTCGAAATATCGAGCCATAATTTTACTGCGCGACGCTCGTGTGTTGTGCTTCGATTCTTCTAATGTAGGTACTTTAAAAAAAAAAAAAACCGTAATAAAATTGTGTGTTGTCAGATTAACCCCGCATACTTCATTATGCAATCATACGTAAATGTGTGTGTTGTTTACACGCGCATACACGAAACGTCATTAAGGGACCTCTCTACTGTCGTTCATTAAGGAGTTCAATGTAGACAATTTTCATAAAATACACAAATTAGTGTTGTCATTGTGGTAATCGTAGATGAATATCAGTGTGAGTGTAGTAGAGTCCCGCATATATAAAATAAGAAGGTAATACGAGCGTGCACATATCGTTGATAACACAAGGAGAAATATATGAAAATATAAAAACTGAACGATTTAACAGATTTTATTGACAAAAATTTTTTTTTTGTTCAAAATAATACTTAACACGTTTTCAGTATTCGAATATATCGTTAATAAGATGAAAAACGAAGAAATCAAAAAATTTGATAGTTAATTATTTGATTTTTCAACTTATAAACGATATATCATATATTCAACTATTCAGGGGCGTCTTCAGGTTAATATTATGGGGGGGGGGGCGACTTAAATACAAAATTGGTAATATTATAATATTATAAATAAATAAAGACCAAGTATACAATATGCGTATATATTTATTAATAATAATAATTATATTACGAAGTCTAATGCTCTTTTTTTAGACGAAAATCTATCAATTATATTATTTACATCGATATTTTCAAATAAAGAAGATACAATATTATCCAATAATAATAAATATTATATTGTATTATATTTTGCAGTATCATAATTCATAATTACATGATTTCTAGAACATGACATTATGCGGGTACTGTAAAGTTGTTTGTAATAAAATTCGATACAATATAATAATAATGATTATTGAATACGAGTATAATACTATAATACCAGTATAATATCTAAATTATTAATAGTAAATATAGGAATTTTAAAATTGTGATATGAAATTTCGAGCCATGGGGGGGCGATCGCCCCCATCACCCCCCACAAAGACGCCACTGCAACTATTACACGTTATAATCTAGTATTTTGAACGAAAAATATATATTTTTTTTTTTTAAATTTCTTCGTTTTTCAACTTATAAACGATATATTCGACTTCTACAACGTGTAAACAAGTAATTTAAACGAAAAAAATTGTTCTTTAATTTTATCGTTTTTCAACTTATAAACGATATATTTTTTTTTAATTTTTTTTATTTTCTCACGTTATAAATGATATATTTGACTATTACACCTTCAACTAGTATTTTGAACGAAAATAATTTTTTTTTTATTTCTTCGTTTTTCAACTTATAAACGATATATTCGACTACCTTATACGTGTTAACTTGTATTATGAATTTATGATTTATGACCAAATAAAAATTTTTTTAAATCTTTTCGTTTTTCAACTTATTAACGTTATATTCGGTCTATTACATGTTGTTATCTAGTATTATGAACGAAAATTGTTTTTTTTTAATTTTTCGTTTCTCGCTTTATAACTGATATACTCGACTTCTTTAAACGTGTTAACAAGTATTTTTAACGAAAAATTTTTTTTTTTTAATTAATTTTTTCTCGAGCTATATACGATATATACGACTACTAAATTTTTTTTTTATTTCTTCGTTTTTCAACTTATAAACGATATAAGTATTCGACTATCGACTATTACAACTTCTTAACTAGTATTTTGAACCAAAATTTTTTTTTTTAATTTCTTCGTTTTTCGACTTATAAATGTGATATACTCGTATTTGACTACGACAACTTCTTAACGACCTTACGAAATTACTAAGTACAATGGCAAACATACTAACTCCTAACATCATAATACTATATCATTATCTTATCGTACTACGTTAGCATAACACATTCACACTATATTACCACATTATATAGGTGAATAACAAATTTATTTATATCCATATTCCATACCAAAGAAATTCTCATGGAGGCAGAAAGCGGTTGAATAGAATAAAACTACCTATATATTAATTAATAATTATTATATAACCAGTTCGGTCTCCAAAATTCTCGATTATAATGACGAGTGGTGAGGTAAATCGTAAATATCACTGTTGTAGTTTTGTCTTTTGTGAAATAATAAAATAATAATTGTAAAATATTTATAATTTTAAACACAATTTTATTTACTTGGGAAAAACATGAGTAGTATCATAATTTATATGGCCGTATACTTACCGTATACTTATAAAAACCATATTTTTCTTGTGTATACACACTTTAAAACACACTCTATAGAAATATGGTTATGGGTATACGCCGTATACGCTCCAATACAATACACCCCTGCGTTTATGTAATATAATATACTGGTATATAATTGTGAAGTATAGTTATGTAGAAAAAATACTACTCCTGTGTCCTGTGGTTGTCGGTGACATAGGTAATAATTATATAATATATACGAGCTATCGTTTCAGAAAACGTAAAGATATCCATATAATAGGTATTATAGTAATTCTTTAGGTAAAATGTACTACATACCTGCAATCTAACCTAACCTATTGAGTTATTGTCGAAAGTCTGGAGTTTTGTCAGTTGGTTATAAATTATAATGCTTACTCATATAATATATTATATTATAATAATATAATATCGTCGAACAACGTTTTGACTGTAACATCGGAATCACATTAAGAACACGATTATTAAATTTGTTATCTTTGTCCTGCGAAGAAAAATAGTATGTTTTGTCACACATTAAGGTGGGTGTTATTAATTTATTACGTTGAAATGGTGACAAGCGTGTAAAATGTAGTTTTATATACCTCTGCCTAACGTATTTCATTGTCATCGAACCCGCATAAGTACATTTCATTAATATATTTTATATTATAATATGGTATTGGACCGTTATAACGACATCATGTCAAAATATAATAGGTACCTACCTAATGTTTGTTTGCATGGTTTCCATGATATATATCTTCGGTCAGTCTTTCATTAAAATCACACGTATTGGAAATATACCGGATGTGATTTTCATAATACATACTGAGCGCCTATTGTGCATGTAACCTTTATATATAAATACAAATATTATACACCTATTATATTATTGGTTACTGTGTGTCGGCGTACACGGCATATAAATATCGGACGGCGCGTGGGATACGCGTTAGACCTGCCAAATTTCAAATTTATGTCCTCTACTGTCAAGTACATAATGTAGATAATAAAAATCCCCCTAATACTTGCGAGCGCACAAATACTATTCTAATAACTGTATTCCGAATCAAATATACAAATATAATAATAATTGTAAAAGTGTAGGTATAGGTACTTTATTAAAAATATGTGTATAATTTTGAAGTTGGAGTCTTTTTTAAATTTAAATTTTTATAATTTAAAACTTATATAAATAATAACAATCCATAATTATATTCTATCCATGATTAATTGATACCTATATCTTAAATCATGATTCTACCTCATCATTCTACCTCATTAAGATCAATAAAACATAAAAAACCTAGTTCCAAAGGGAGGGGGCAATCACCCACCTTAAATTTAAATCCGCCACTGCACCCTCCCCAGAAAAAAATTGTATCTACGCCACTGATTATATATATATCAAAATTTGATTGGGTTTTTTTTGGGGGTGATCAAAACTTTATATTACAGTTATTTTCTCTATATTACTGTCTCACCTGTGTATAATTATTATTACTGTTGATATTAATATTGAAATAATAAAACATAATTTTATCCATAAATTCTATTCATAAGTATAATATTTTTACTCTTTGGCAATCATTAGGTTTAATATATTTTTAGGTATAATTTTTTTTTTTTTTTGTTATATCAATGACAAACATATCGTAGGTACAATTCGTATATTAAATAGGTAGGTACCCACCTAGATACCTATCCTTCATCTAATTCACTTGTTCAATCACAATTCATAAACAAGAAAAAAATTAGAATGAATTATCTAAACATGTGATATAAATATATAATAAACTAATAACTAATAACAAACTCGTAAGTCGTAGTGTCTAATATTGTATACTTGTATTTACCGCTATGTAAGTTTAAAGGCAGTATATTCTCGTATAATGTTAAACAAGCCCGTATCCAGGGGGGGTTTTAGGGGTTCAAACCCCCCCGAAATTTTTAAAGTAGTTTTATATTTATAATATAACAAAGACTAACTACAAAATTTATGTATAAATTGTATTTATACTTTTCCCAATTTCCCCCCCCCCCCCCCCCCGAAAATTGATCCTGAATACGTGCTTGATGTTAAAACGGTTATTATAGGTAGGTAGTTAAATTATTGTAGTCTTTAATATATATAATTTCATAGTAATAGTAATGCCGTAATTGTAATAAATAATAATATCGTATGATAATATATGTACATATATAGATATACTATAAATGGATATAATTATAATAATATAATGTATAATAACTAATAATTAATATCGCAATGAAAAATGAATAATGATAGTTCAATATAGGTAGGCTGGAATATTTTGCTGATGGACTCTCATGCGAGAACATAGGCAATCAAAATCGCATGCGCGCACATTACAGTTGGTGCCGCGCCGTGATGTCAGTAAGATTGAACCATAATATTATTAATATAACCTATGCAATTTAAGAACTTCAAATCACTCTCATATTATGAGTATTAAATATTAAAACATTTTTTTTTTTCAAAAATAATATTATATAATGAATGTATAAAAAATAAGGGTTACCGATTGATTTTCAAAAGTTAATCCCAGAACCCCCCCCATTAAGGGCATTTACAATTTTTTAACATACAAATAATTTTAGATTATATAAAACTAAATAGTTTTCTTATAATAAAATTTTCTATATTTCCGAATATTTACAGAGAAAATTGCTGTAACATGAAAATCCGATCACCCTGTATACATATTTATATATATATATTATATATATGTTACCGGCAATATGGACAATCCGGTATTTCACAAAATATTACTGTGTGTTGGGGAATTTCAGATTATTATATTTAATGTTAAATGATTTGTAAATAATCTATAATATTTGAAAAATATCTTATTTAAATTAAAGTTTCGCACAACGGCCTAAATTTATAATGCAATAAGTACCAATTAGCCCGATTCTAAATGCTCACGCGCATGGACACATTGGACACTCGCTCTGCATTATAAAATATAATTTTTGAGTATTACCTAATTATTTTATTACTAATATTAAAAGCTCTTTTAATATATTTAAAAGTATAATATGTGTTATATTTAAAATAATTAATAAGTATTTTCTAAAAGTAAAACATACAGTCAATAACACCGAAAAACACGATTAATATGATATGTCAATTTTTTATAACGAACTACATACAAATCGTAAAAATTTGGCTAATAATACTAGTCCATAATTCCATATGTCTTAAAAATAATGTTTTGTGTACTTAAAATGCCATTTATCTACAACATGTTGTAATAAGTAGCTAGTTGCTAGTAGCTTAATTAAAATGTATAAATATTAAATAATAGTACATTATTAGTTAATATAATAATGTTATCAATAATATAGTACCTAATATCTATGTATAAAAATATAATAATAAATCAAAATTAATATAATATTTTAACATATTATGAAAAATTGTTTTTACAATTAAATTTTAAAATTGGCATTTTATATAAAGTCTAGGTATTTTATTGCATTGACTAGGTTATAATGTAAAATAATAATTTAAAAAAATGTCAAAATTTTAATCAATACCTATATTATCTGACTCAACGTCTGAACCAAATTGAAAATGATCAAAAAATTGAGACTAGGTATTTTTCTAATATTTTTATATGATGTTTAGTAATACGTAAATATACTTCAGTAAAATATTCATATCTTGATGCCCAAAATTGCCAATTTCATCAAACATTATATACCTAAATAAAAACGAGAATTTTACGAAATATTCAATATTCAATATCCTATATTTTTTGTAGAAATATTAACGTAACGGTTCCAAAATTTTATCACATATATATATAGTGACTATGTGTATAAATAATGAAGGGCGAAAGACCAGTGAGTAAAAATAATAACTCACACGACAAAAAACAAACGAACAGAAAAAAATGAGATCGACAGGACAAAAATAATGGTAACTATTAGCGGGAAATTGTGTGACCGATCAATCGTGCAATGGTCACACAATTGTACAAACCTACCTATTTTATAATTGAAACTTAAATCTAAACAAACAGGACACAAAATTAAAACTATAGATGATGATGGTAAATTGGTAACGATGATGGTAACGACGATGTCAATGGTTCTCGATGACCAATTGCAACCGAAACAAAGAAAAACGTAAGTTCACAATAAACGACGAAGAACGAAAAAATACGTGTTGCTTATTTAGCGAACGACGAGCGACAAAAACAAAGACGGACGTGGCCCGTTTGCAACAACAAAATTATATAACATAAATTGACAATAATACAAAAATAATAATAATATACATAATAATTACATTTAATGAGGGAAAAGACAAACAGATATATATTTTAATTAGGACGGGGATTAAATAGGAATACGGACTATAATAGGAATGATACGGCGGTTGGCGTCAGCGTGGAAGCCATATACGTACAATATTCTCGCTATACGCGCGAACACTATGTTATTACCAAATAAAATTTTAAAATCTCTAAGTTCAAAATTGTCCGAGTTATCGTGAAATATTGAAATCGCGGATTCGTCAAAATTTTTGTTTTCGCGAAAATTGCCGTTTTTCGATATTTTTTGGTCGTTTTTTCTACCGCCTATGGTCAATTTTGAGAAATTCGAAAAATAACCTGAATAAAGTACCAATAACTACATCCACTTTGCTAGAAACATATACTATTCGTGAAAATCGGAGCATTATTTAGGGTAGTAAAAGTGTCTTCATTCATGAAAAAAAAAAAGACACACATCATTGTAAAACCAATACATTCTTCGCTTCGCTCAAAATCTAAAATATAAACATCATTCGAATACGAATACGATTATAAATTATTTTTACGTTATCGTTTTCCACAGATTACGTAATAAACAACTTTCATTTAATGTAATATTGGTAAATCTGTAACTTAAATTATGATCATTTCCATTATTATTATTATTATTATTATTATTATTATTATTATTATTATTAT
>JAIUCT010000012.1:5448459-5474233 GCA_021307375.1 Tetraneura akinire | reverse complement strand
ATTATTATTATTATTATTATTATTATTATTATTATTATTATTATTATTATTATTATTATTTTCTTCTATTTGACCGAATCAGTGTAATCAAATACATATACTTTGAATATTAATAATCGACTAAATAGACCACACAAGTAAAAAACAAAAACATAATATGACAGGTATGATATAAATAGAAAACTTATGTAAATTATTAAATAGACATTCCTATTTACTTTTTTTTTCTATCATGTTTTGTTTATTATCAAATACCTAAATCTAAAAAAAAAAAAAAAAATACAACAATAATTTATATTACTCCACGATGGCAAATGAATAAATTATAGCTAAGTAACTAAAAACAAGTTTATACGTAAGATTTTATTAATTTAATACGCGTACAATCTGTGCACGTAAAGTCATAAAATACCGACATGAAAAAAATAATATCTCGGATAAAAAAAACATATAAACGCCACGTATATTTTCCAGGATAATATGTCGTATTTGAGAACTGAAGAGGTTTCACCAGAAACCTGAAAAATATTTAAAATACATTTTTTTGTTTACAATAACTGATTAGAGCGTTTATATAGACTCGTTTCCAAAGAAAGTTTTAAATTTTATAAGTGCACTGACCTTAATCAAATTTTTCAAAAGCACTATCCATGGGAAAATTAAAGTGATTAAAATAATCACATTAACAGGGCCGTATTTAGGCCTGGGCAAGCCGGGCCCACGCCCAAAGCCTCGCACTTTTCCGAATATAGTATTTAAATATTTTATATTATTTTAAAATTATCAGAATATCATAAATTCATAATATAATACGAGTGTATCTTAGTTCGTAGATAAAATACGATATAATAGTTTCCGGCTGGTAAGCTATTGTGAGTTGTGACATTTTGAAAATTTCGAACATAGAAAATGACACGTCACACGTGCATACTATAGTAATTATAAAACTCATTAATAGCCTATGCCTGTATGGCATTTTTAAAATATATAAACTCTGTTGATTAAATTCCATCTTCCGTGGGAGACCACGGAAGAATAATTATGACGATTCCAATAACTTCAGTCGATGTAAAACGCAGTTTTTCTAAATTAAAATTAATAACGACATATTTGAAGGGTACAATTTTTCAGGAGTAGGACTGTGCAATTATTTTTTTTCCCCGTAATAATCGATTATTTGAATTATATTCGATTATAAACGATTAATTGAATAATTTATTAATGGTCGAATAATCGATTAATAATCGAATAATAATTAAATAATCGAATAATCTTACTATAGATTATTTCGATTATTCGGTTATTTCGAATAGGCGATTATTTCGAATATTCGATTATTTTTGAATATTCAATTATTTCGAATATTCAGTTATTTATCAATTATACGATTATTTTTATATTGTTAAAATTAATAGAATAATCGATTAAAATTTTTAATAATAATGATCGAATAATTATGCTGATTTAAATGTTTTATTCTTTAGAAAATAAAAAAACAAATTATAAAAAAAAATAACTGTCCTTTATCTTAAGGAATCTTTATATAAAAATAAAATATTACATATTTAGAACAAAATAATAAAACACCATTAATAAATCGTTATTAGTTTATATTTTTATAATAATATACTATAATTGTAATATTGTAATGTATCAGTGGCGTATCCACGGGGGTGGTTTTGGGGGTTCAAACCACCCCTTGGGCTTTTTTTTTAAATAATATTTTGCGTTTATTTACGATAAATAGCATTAGATCATTTGTGTTTAATATTCAATACGTCTGAAAAAATATTAATAAAATGTCCAAATATGAAAATGTAATGATAATTACGCATGTTATTACGTATTAAAATATAATATATTTTTACGGTCAAGTTCTCCTATTATAATAATATCAGAGTTTAAAATATGGTGGGAAAGTCTTCAAAGTATGGATAAAAATGATTTTATCATAATATACCAACAAATATATCAGAACTTATAAACAATTGTAATGAAGACGATTATCCTTCGATAAGTAAACTTTTAAACATCATAGCAACTTTGCCAGTAACTACAGCAACCCCGGAGCGCTCCTTTTCTACATTACGAAGATTAAAAACATATTTAAGAAGTACAATGGGTGACGATCGGTTAAATGGTTAAACTTGCACAATTACACGTTCATAGAGAAATAAATATAGATCCTGACATTATTTTAAACGAACTGGCAAAAAAAAATATTATAATCAAAAATTGATATAAAATAATATTATAGAATTTTTTTTTTTATTGACTAATATTGTAAATATGTGTACCTATATTATTTTTATAACAATGACAATATAATATTTAATTAATAAATATAATAAAATAAATTTTAAGATGTTCATATAGAAATTATTATGTTGTACATATATTTTTATTCCAGTAACCACCCCCATAAAATCATTCTGGATACGCCACTGTAATGTATAGCATACACTATACAATAATAGAGTTTAGAGTATAATAGACCCAGGCAAATACGAAAAACCTAGTTAATTTTAACTTATTTCAATCTTTGCTATATTTAGTACAAAACGCATTACAATTATATAATTTATGTCTATAATATATTAATACACTAATATTTTTAAAATTATCGATTTATCGATAAATATAAAATTATAAAATACTCGTTTATTCGAATTAATATTTCGATTATTATTCGAATACTTGTTTATTCGAATTATTTCGATTATTTCGATTTTTTCGAATATTCAATTATTTCGATTATTTCGAATATTCGGTTATTTATCGATTATTTGATTATTTTTATATTGTTAAAAATAATCGATTAATCAAAATAATTGCACAGTCCTACTCAGGAGCGTTTCAACGGCTTAACTATTTTAGATACCTATAGAAAAAGACGAATCAGAAGACCTAAATTATGATAAAATTATTGAATACTTTGTTGTCATAAAAAGTAGAAAAATTAAATTTAAGTAATACATATTATATAGAACTACACGAGGACTGAAAAATACTATTCTTTAATAAATCGTATATATTTTCATGTTTTTTTTTTTAAATAAAATTAAAGTTCCTACAACTTTATTGTATGCATATTTATAAATTAAACCTCTACATTTCTCTCGAAGTTATTATAAAAATATGTAATACGAGTATAACTGTATGGGGGGTTTTTTATTTATCTAAAGGGCCTCGCGATATATATTTCGCCCACAGCCTCGCAAAACTAAACGCCGTCACTGCACATTAATCACCATATTACCTCTCTTAATAATATTATTTATTTTACTTTCTGTTCAAAAATCCTAATAAATACCCTAAAGTCTAAACCGTTGACATATAATTTTATAATGTATTTATAACTATAATAAAATATGCTAAATTAATATTGTTATTCTTATCAATGTCAATTGTCTAAGTATTAGAAAAGTCAACAAAAACAACGAATATTAAAATTATTTATTTAATTACAGAATGATGTAAAATTGTATAAAATACACGTAAAAATACATGGAATAAACTTATTAAATTATAGTTATAATTTATAATCGACTTTACTTTTAATTTACTTAAGTATTAATTATTATATCATAGGCGTGCGCACGGGGTGGCCGGGTAGTCCACGGCCCCCCTTCGGACCGTAGTTTTTTTTTTGTAATATAATAATAATCAGGGTTCGGGACTTACCTATTTCATATTTACATTAAAAATGATCGAAATATGTATGCACATATGCAGTTAAAATGATAAAAGAGCTGAATGATACTCCTGCCGCATGGGATACAGGTGTGTAAATACTAAATCATAGTGTTAAATTTTAATTCGAATTTGAATGATAAACTATTGTAGGTTTTCGAAAAACGATTCTGAGCGACGTTCAAAGATACCAGGATTTTATAATGTTATGCTATGTTTCTTAGAGTTTTATACTTTTCTACTATATAATATAATACTATATAATAAATGATAACGACAGTGTAGTCGTGTGCCAGTTGGTTTATGGAATTTTTTTAATATTTTTTATTCACTTGGCCGAGTTACATTTCTAGCTTAGTTGAACTAGTTTACCAGGGTTCCATGATACGAAATATTTTTGTTCATCGGTAAAGTATAGTGGTACATATCGACATCTGTCACACGATTGTCCCGAGTTCGATTCCTCGCAGTGAATGCGACTGAATTGATACTGGATAGGATGTGTGTGTGTGTGTGGTGTAAAAAAAGAAAAAATAATGAATGATGACCTCCACGAAAAATAAATACTTTGTGAAAAAAAGGGTTTTTTTAAATATTAGTTACCTTATTTATACTATTTAAAAACAAATAATTGTACGAACTGTCTTATAAAACGTCTAATTTTAATAAAAAATAATTTTTAATAAATAAAGATAAATGTATAAATAAAATGGCAGGAAAAGTAAGTCTTATAAAAGGGAAGGTATGCTGGTTTGGAAGGGATACAGGTGTATAAAAAGGATATTGTTAAATTTTGATTAACATTTGAATGCAATTATAAATCATTAGTCATTACGTTCGTGAAAACGATTTTGAGCGAAGTTCATCAAATAATAAATGTACTGATTAAAATTTTTACATTTATCAGTCTCTACGTTCAATATAAATAATTTATAATAGAACCCCTAAATTAGTCATCTAAATACTCAAATAGTCAAATCTAATAGTATAGGTATCGCTCAGAATCGTTTTTCGAATATAATGATTTAAAACGAATTGTCTCGTATTTATTAACGAATTAACGAATCGTATAAAAATATTATTATTACACATTAGTTTAGGTAATAAAACTGACTTAAATAATAGTACTTGTATAATTTTAGTGTACCTATATTATAATAATATTTTATATTGTAGCTGTTTACATAATGTATATATATATATATAAAAATATAATAATTTAATAATTATGAATATTAATGACATTAATGTAGTAATAAGTAAAAATGACTTAAAATTATACTTTATAATTTAAGTGTGTGTATTTTAAATATTTTTTTTTGTAGATGTTTAATAATTTATAATAAGAAAATAATATTGATATTTGGTACGAGATATTATACCTAATTAAAGTTATTTTGTAAAATATATAAATTTAAATGTAACTTATATACCTACTCATATACTTATACTGTACGTCTGTACTGTATTTACTACAGTACTACACTACTGTACTTAATATAATAATATTACGATGATTAAAATTATTAATGCTTATAAATCTTGGTTATAAAGTTTATTACTTTGCAATAATCCCGTTCTATTATTATTATTTAAGCGTGTATGGCGTACCTATGCTAAAATTATGTAAATATCCATAAGATCGTATATAATATATTTTGTTCCCAATTTATTATGCATTATTGTAAATTTGTAAAGTATAAATAGTTATTCTCATAAAGTTTATAACCTAACCTACTTTGTGTGATACTTTTTAATTATATAAAATCGCTATCTTTTGATTTTAAGGTTTGATTAATTAATGATCTTACAGGTAATATTATAAAACTAAATAAATATAGGTATTTTAATTAAAAATTAAAATTACTAATATTGTTTTATATAATAAATTCTCAGTTTTTTTTTATTGTTTAGTTACTATCGTCACCAATTCCATTATTATAAAAAAAGTACAACGTGTAAAATTTTTTAGTAGTATTAATATATGTAGTTTCCAACTATTTGTAATTAGTAAATTGTATTAATATTAAAATTGTAACAAATTGTACGATGAGCTTAATATTTTGTTAATTCTATATTCCTACTTTAACAATTAGACAATATTATACATAAATTACTATAAAATCAAATATTATTCCGAAAAAATTTAATATGTTTATTTTATTATTTCTATTTATTTTAAAATTTTCAACCCTCTTGGGACCCGTGAAGGGGTTGGTTCATCTTGACCAAATTATACCTAACTTATTGTTTTATAGTAAAAAACAAAATGGGAGGGTGAGAACAGGGGAGGTTTCAGGAGGGGCAAGGGGCCACGGCCACGGCCCCTTCCCAGGACCGTATTTAAAAAAATTGTATACTGTTATAAACAAAATTACATTATTACGTATAATTATGATAGTAAAAATTTGTGTTTTTTTGTTATAAAGTTATCCCAAAATTTTGACTTGACACCCCCCCTAACAAGTCTTTGGAACCACCTCTGGGTGAGAAATCAAAAATTTGAAAGTTCAAAAATAAGGGCCACCCTAGTGGTCATATTATGGTGTGTAGTGCCACTGACTAAAAAATTGTACAGAATAAAATTAGGTGCTAATGAAATATTTGGTGTAAATGTGTTATGCGTATAATGTAATAATAATAATATAAATATTTTAATTAATGATTGAAAAGTTATTTTTGGGTGGGTCGTGGGTGGGTGGTTTAAAGAATAAATTCTGCTTCGATATACCATTATTTTGTATGATAGCCGCCACTGCCTATTGTACCTACTTGATAATGATATAATTTAAAAAATATTTTCTAAACAGGACAGAAAAATTAAATTGTAAAAATAATAATTATTTAATAAAATGTATCCTTGTATTTTATATTGTATATTATATAAGAATGTATCCATGTATTTTTTATTTTTGTTAAGGGGATTAGAAGCGTCGATTTTCATTCTCTGTCCAACACACATAAAATATAGGGATTTAGACGTTTTCTACTTCCAACGTTACGATCGATTTAGTTATGCGATAAGGGATCTGAAAACGGATTTGAATTCGTCAGAAAGTCTACTTTAGATCGACTTTACCACTTTTTTCATTTTTTTTTGTCGTAAATTCTTCAAAAATTGAATATTTATAAATTTTTAAATAAAATTTGTTTTAACAACAATTAGGAGAAAATTTCATCGTGTCTAACACACGTTAGACAGAGAAAGAAAATCGACACTTCGGATCTCCTTAATAATTTAAATAAGTTTTTGTTTTATTAATATTTAATAAATAAAATGAACTAATAAAATATATTAATTAATTACAGTTTGTCTGATAAAAAAATATGCACTTATTATGATAATATAATATAATATAATATATATGATAATATTTTAATATAAAAATGTAATATGTATTCACTATTCATTATATATTTAATTTATATGTATTGATATGTACCTATATATATATGTACTCGTATATGTGAAAACACATGCATGTGTATTGATATAAATAAAAAAAAATGTTTTTATATTGTGATATAAATGATAATGAATTAGAAGTTTTACCTAGTGGTGTTTAAAAAAAATTTGATTCATAAAATTTAATAAATAAAAATGTTGGGGACTTCAGCTCCCCCAAAATGCACATAACACACCAGATAGCTTTAAGCGAGGGCTTTAAGTATTAGATTCTGAGCGTAGCGAAGAATGTATTTTACAATGATGCGTGTCTTTTTTTTTTTGTTTCTTTTTTTTAAGTATGAAGACACTTTTACTAGCACTTGCTAGCAAAGTGGATCTAGTTGGTAGGTACTTTAGGTATTTAGGTC
The DNA here is from genome assembly GCA_021307375.1 of Tetraneura akinire. Classification (NCBI taxonomy): domain Eukaryota; kingdom Metazoa; phylum Arthropoda; class Insecta; order Hemiptera; family Aphididae; genus Tetraneura; species Tetraneura akinire. The sequence continues at coordinate 5,466,724 of JAIUCT010000012.1, read as the reverse complement.
ATTTTTCGAATTTCTCAAAATTGACCCTAATCGGTAGAAAAAACGGTATTTTTCGCAAAAAATGAAATTTCGACGAATTCGATTTCAATATTTCACGATAACTCGGGCAATTTTAAAGATAGAGACTTGAAAATTTTTTTGCATGTTCACATAGCCACTATATATATGCGCTAAAATTTTGGAACCGTTTGGTTAATTTTTTTACAAAATTTAAGACTGAATATTCTCGTTTTTACGTAGGTACCTATATAATATTTGATAAAATTGGCAATTTTTGGTATTAAGGTGTGAAAATTTTACTGAAGTATACTTACCTACATATCAATTAACATCATACTAAAATATTAAAAATAATCCCAAGTCTCAATTTTTTTTATAGCTGTTTTAAGTTGATATTTTTAGTAAAACGAAAATCTTAGAATCCATACATAAAAATAAATATTCTGAAAACACTTTTACTACCCGAAATAATGCTCCGATTTTCACGAATAGCTAGTTTCAGATGCAAAAAAGGTTGTAGATGAAACTTTATTTATGTCATTTTTCGAATTTCTCAAAATTGACGACCCTAAGCGGTAGAAAAAACGACGAAAAATATCGAAAAACGGCATTTTTCACGAAAAATGAAATTTCGACGAATACGATCTCGATATTTCACCATAACACAAGAAATTTTCGAGAGAGACATGAAAAAATTTTTGGGTGTTCATATAGCTACTATATATGTGTGGTAAAATTTTGGAACCGTTTTTTAAATTTTTTTACTCAATATAGGACTTTGAATATTTCGTAAAATTCTCGTTTTTACGTATATAATGTTTGATAAAATTGGCAATTTTTAGTATTAAAGTCTGAAAATTTTACTGAAGTATACTTACATATCACTTGACATCATACTAAAATATTAGAAAAATCTCTAATCTCAATTTTCTTTTATTGCTGTTTTAAGTTGATATTTTTAGTTCAAACGAAAATTATAATCTGACTGAACTTCGCTCAGAATCGTTTTTACGAATGCAATGGTTTATCATTGCATTCAAATTCGAATTAAAATTAAACGCTATGATTCGCACACCTTTGTCCTGTGCGGCAGGAGTATCAGCTCATCTTTTTAAATATATTTATCTTCTTCTATTTCTCTTTATCTCCTAATTACATAGAATTGGTCACTAATCATACACCTTTTTTCTATTATACGTATAATATAAAGTTCTTTGATTTCTTTTATCGTTTAAATTTCAATTATTATAACAGATATTTATTGTTAATAAATTTATAAAATAATATAAAAAATTTATATTTACAATTTATTTATGTTACATAAATAGTTTCGTAAATAGTATAATGTATTTTAGATTTTACTATTTTAGTGTTACTACTTACCTACATATCATTTTATGGCATATTTAAAAACAAGATATATTTTATTTATAAATTTTATTATATTTCTTATATTTATGCATTTAATTTATAAAGTTTAAATAAAAATAATATAATTATTATTTCATTTTGTACATTATGAATATAATAATGCTAGTTATATTTTGATTAACTATTTTCATTAAAATATATATTTTTATGATTGAATGTTACAGATTATATATGAACAAAAGAAGAATGATATTGAAACATACCTGTATAATCAAAAACTTCACTAATAAATATGCACGGGATGTTATAGGTTTTCGTTTGTTTAATAAGATGTAATTAATAATAGTTTTTGAATTGAAAAGAGTTATAAATTTTTTTTTAATACCTTTGTTAGATACTCGCTTTATAATATATTTAGATATTTTACATATATAGAATCATATTTCATTTATTTTTATTTTTATTGTATAACATTGTTAGAAACGTACGGCCGCTGGACCGGGAATCGAACCCGAGTCTCTCGCTTACCTTACCTAACCTAACCACCAGAAATATTATGTTTATGGTTATTTAAATTTTATTATATTTGTAATTTGTATAATTCCTGTTTCGTGAATTGTGATTTTTAACAAACATAAATCAAAGAATAAATAACATCAATAAAAAAAAAGACTTTTGTTTCAGTTGTTTTTTAAACTCATTTAATATGACACTTTTAATATTAAATAAATAAAATATTGTAATTGTTAAAAAACATAAATCAGAATAAAGTAATTGGTACAATGGTAAGTACAAACATTTTTTAAATCTAACTTACAATTGTTATTAACATAAACAAGTTTTAATCACTTTCATTTGTATGGTATATTGGTTCAACATCTTAACACATACCTACCTACTTCAAACAATTTACAATTCAATTTATATACATTAAAAACAAAATATGATTATAATATTATAAAGTAATAAAATTGGGGCTGGGCCGATATACAAATTAATTATTGAGTTTCCAATATTTGAAACAACATAGGTTTTTTTTTAAATTATACTAGTCTAAGGTCTATGGGTGTAATACGAGTATAATCCATAATATTCTCTTTTCTATGGTATAATCCATGAATAGAGTAATTTCTTAAATCTATATTTTATTATAAAAACAAATAGAAAATTAGATAATTTAATAATATAAAATATTAGAAAAAATAAATATAATACTACATAATAAATAAATCTTAATTAAATTATGGCACCATTACATTGGAGAGTAATTAATCACAAAATATAATTCTAACTTAATATACCAATAATACATTCAATTACTTATTCTAATTTCAATGTAATTCGCGTGTTTATTTGAATACAATATTACACTATTACAATTATTGAAAAAAAATCTTTATTAAAATCATTATATTCTGTAAATGAAATCATTTTAACAGATGTATAAAATGAGAACAAAACATTTTTCAAATGAGTTTATCTTTCATTAAAAATATATAATTTCTGAGCTTATGCTTGTATACTAATGTAGCTAGTATAATAAATTAAGTAATATATAAATTTAAACTAAATTTAAATAATATACAATTGATTTTATTAAATGTATTAAGAATAAAACATACCTACGAATATAAAAATATATACTAATAAATAAAAAACCTAAGTCCACAAAAAATTTACTATATTATTTTAGTAAAAACATATTTCAGTACTAAACGTAGACTGATCTCAATCATAGCTACACGCCTTTAAATACTAGTGGTCATACATTTGTAAGTCACGAGTTGTGTGACTCATTCTTATCAAATATTATTACAATAGTTTAAATCAGTGATGGGCAAAGTACGGCCAGCAAAAGTATTTAATCCAGCCCGCCAAGGGTCCATCGACATGGATAGTATATGGCAGGGCCTAAAATTGTGTGCTGTAGCAAATACGAAACGTGCAGTAGTAAAGTGTGCAGTACTTTGCAATTAAATTATTTTTATATTTAATATTTTTTTAGATTTCTGTAGGTAGGTACACAAAAAATTATTTTCATTAAAAGAAAATATTTTATATTTATTTATTGCGAGTTTTATTGAGTGACAATTAACGTCTTCTTATTTAACTTTACATATTATCTTGTTCTAAAGCATTACTATCAGGGTATTTTTATTGCTTACGCCCTGAAAATTATGGTGATGTTTGCATCGTCTTATGTGTGCGAACAAACTTTTTCGACGATGAAATTACGGAAAAACTCAATCAGAAACCGATTGACTGATGAACACCTTTTCGCACTGTTCAAAGTTGCTTCGTCATAGCTGGAACCTGCTTTCGAAAATATTATGGAAAATCAAAAACAATTCCATATGTCTCACAAACATACCATGGTTGCGCCTTCGAATAAAAATTAAATTAATTATTATTTGAGGTAAAAGGTAATTTGCAACATTTTTGTGTAATACTGTAATGTTTTTATAAAATTATATGATTCATTGATTCAATAAAGCTTAAACAAAAATTCATTTTTTCTATAATTCTGGCCCTCCTCTAGAATTTCTTAAACTTTGTGGCCCCCAATTAAAAATTTTTGACCACCACTGGTTTAAATCAACAATTTTGTAAAGGACTTAAAATCCTAATTTAATCAATTATTTTTGTTTTTTACCATTTCAATTGCTTCCCTAATATTTAATTCTTGTTTCTTAGTTGTTTGTTTAGTTTTATTGGTTGTTTCGACCGTTTAGGTGACGCGCTCTCGATGCTCACTACCACACTTCTTTTACACATGTGCATTTAATTAAAATTATATTTTTGTTTTTGTGGTTAAAATTTTTCTTGTTTCTATATCTATAGTATTGACTTGTTTTTTTTTTGTTCGTGTTCGTTGTTGCTTTTTTCCTTCCACTGGGAACGGTTCCGTTTTGTCTTTTTTTGCGTTTATTACGTGCTCAGCACATGTCAAATTTTTACACAGTTGTGATCAATTCATATAGTATTTAATTTTAGATTTATAATTATATATATATAGTGGCCAACAGGCATTTATTTATGTATGTATTAGCCAACATGCATTAAGAGATTTATTAAGAGATCATTTAAGAGTGCATAAAGGGGGAAGAACTAAATAATATTCAGTAGGAGACATGGTTATGTATAGAAATTATTCAATAGGTAATAAGTGGGTCAAGGGAGTAATTATAAAGAATTTGTCTCCAGTGACATATATAGTTAAGGTAGAAGATGGGGGTATATGGAAAATACATTTAAATCAATTGATTGATAGGGGGATATGGAGATAACTAAAATGGCAGGACTGAAACGTGTAACTCTAGAATTGTAAGTGAGCCATCAGGTGAAAAACTATTTGTAGAGGAAGGAGTAGAGCCACAAGTAAATCAAAGAGATGTGGAAGAAGTAGGAGAAAAAAATAGTGTTGTTGTTAAGGAATCAGAGAATTTAAATCAAACTGCTTGTGAATTAAGGAAGAGTGTAGATTTAAAAAAATTCCCAAATACATTAATTTTATAATGTTTGTATTATTTTTTTTTATTTCATTATGTATTATTATTTTATAGGAAGTAACTATTATTTTTTTTTCTTTCTTTCTATTTCTCATTATTTATGTATTTTTATATTAAGTGGAAAGGATCTGTAATGTATGCTCTTTGGAGATTTTCTCTTCCAAGAGTATACAGAGGTAACTCTATCACTTGTAACCAAAAAAATATATATTAATCATGTAAGCAGTTGGTCTTCTGCATTAAAGTATTTAGTAAAAATAAAATGGATACTTGTTATAATGTGTTTTATATATAATTTAATAATTATCCGGAATCATCTCCATCCTAGATATTTCATACACTACAACCATGGACAAATTAAAAAATAACATGGAGTTAAGTTTAATAAAACAGATAGCTAAATTTAATGTGTACAAAAAAGAAACAATTTTAAAATTAGTTGAGAAAAACAAACAGACTAAAGAAATAAGAATGACAAGTACTTTATTAGGAGAAGTCTCAAACAATAAAAGAACACTATTAAGGTTTCTACCTAAAATTTCAAATGAAATAACCAAAATTTTCAATAAATATAACGTAGACATAGTTATTTCAAAAAACAATAATTTAAAGTCTCTTAGGAACCACAAAAGATAAGACAGAAGATAAAGATAAATCGGGCATACAATGTACAGATTGTGATAAATGTTACATAGGTCAAACCAGCAGAAATGTAGGAATCAGATTTAAAGAACATTTAAGAAATATTAAAAATCAAGAAACAGAAAAATTACCAATATCAGAACACATATTAGAAACAAACCACAACATACCTTCAATAAAACTAAACAAACAAGTAACTAAGAAACAATAATTAAATATTAGGGAAGCAATTGAAATGGTAAAAAACAAAAATAAATGATTAATTTGAGATTTAAGTCCTTTACAAAATTGTTTATTAAAACTATTATTTATTTATTTATTTATAAATATTTGTACAGGAAAATCCCACGGTAACAAGTAAGTATTACATAATAGTCTTAAAAATATGCTTAAATTTAAATATTATATTAAATATAAAAAGGTAAATCTATTATTTTATTGATTGTTAAAGGAGAATGAGGGGTCATTATTGGGGGCTTGCATAAGACGTGAAATAGAATTATCTAAAAAGTTTGTAGAGGAAAGGGGTACTTGAAAAGGAGCATGAAAACATTATTATTATTATAATATTTGACACAAAATGAGTCACACGACTCATGACGTACAAGTGCATGACCACTAGTATATAAGGGCATGTAGCTATGATTGAGATCAGTCTACGTTAAGTACTGAAGATGACCACGTTGTTGTTGGAATACATATTTACTAAAATAATAAAGTAAATTTTTTGTGGACTTGGGTTTTTTCTTTATTAGTATATAAAATATCTACAAGAATTCTTCATATAAAATTATAAAAATATACATTGTTTCAATTTTTGTCTAATATTATTAAATTAAAAATTATAGGCATAATATAATTATAATTATAATTATATTATATTATATTATAACATTATAGGGATAATATTTGTGTTCGGCATCATATTATTTAATAATAACTTTACTTGTGATACATCAAAAATTGTTATAGATTCATCATCATTTAAATTAGTTTCATTTCCATTTAATATCTGCATTGTTTTTGTTTGTATAGGTGTTCTTAAATAATTAATTATCATCGATCCTATAAAACGATGAGACTCAATAAATTCTTCTAGTACACGCGAATGTATCACTGATTGTAATCTAACTTCTAAATGTGTAAGTTTATTTTTGAAATTCCTTAAAAATTTAATAAGAACATGATTGGCTTCAGCTGCCTATTAAAAAAAAAAACAAAGAAAAAAAAGAAATTAAACCAAATCAATAACATAATCAATAAAGAAATTAAAACTGATAGATATACTTACATCACTAGACCAAGCAGGTATAACGCGTAATTTTTTTAAACTAGGACATTTCTCCAATTCACTTGCAATAATAATATTATGCTCTATATTAACTAATTCCAAAGAATAAAGATTTTTTAAATTTTTAATTGAATTAAAAAATTTGATTTCAACGTCATTATATGTTTGAAAATTATTCGATGATTTTAATTTTAAAAAAGTCAAATTAGAAAGTATATTTAAAAATACATCTAATTCACCCTTCATATTAGAATAGCCAAGTTCCAAATGTGTTAGGCTACTTGTATTTATACTACTTAATAAGTGCCAAATAATGTCATTATATTCTGACATGGTATTAAGTGCCTAAAAATAAAATTAAAAATACAAACAATAAGTATTTAATAAATTAAAAATAATATGAAATGCTTTATATTTTACACAACATAAAAGTTATTAATGCACTAACCAATGTTTTTAAATGTGTTAAACTTGCAAATGTTGGTGGTGGAAGATATTCTATATTATGGTTAAAAAAACCTTGTATTCTTAATTCAATTAAATTTGTTAACCGATAAATATTCCATAAATTTAGAAATACATTTTCTCTGTGTAAAAAAAAAGTATGTTCTACACTTAACAAATCACTGTAAAATAAAATTAATAAATAATAAATAATTAAAACATTTAATTACGTTTGCGTTACGAAGATATGAAGCAATTTCAATTTGAATAATTTATTTATAACACTGTTCGCTGCACTAGGCGTACACTTGTGTAAGTACATCATATTTATGTTTTCTGCATTAACTATAGCATTAGAGAAATCGTTCCAGAAATGTGTAAATTCACTGAATGATGTAGGACCTATTGTAGGTAAAACTGTGTCTCTTGTGTCTAAGCACACTGTTCCTCTTTTATTAATAAAAGCAACTAATTTATTCCATTCAATAACTCTACAATCTTTTAATTTAATTGTTTTCCACTGTAAACAAAAAAAAATATATAATTAAATATCAATTTTGTATACGAGTATTAATTGACAAAATAAATCATCAGAATATAAAAATTTTCCTTCTATGAATTTTAGATTTTAAGCATGTGAAAAATGTGTTGGTTTTACAATGAGTTGTGTATTTTTTTTTTTTTTTTTTATGTTTGTAGTACTTAGTACTTAGTTATGTACTTTCTACCCGAAATAATACTTCAATTTGCACGAAAAGAATATTTTTCCGATTGGAAAGTAGATGTAGTTGGTACATTATTTAGGTTATTTTTCCAATGTATCAAAATTGACACTATGCAATAGGAAAAACTACTATAATAACGATAAGTAAACTGTAATTTTGATGAATTTGATTTCTGACTTTAATATGAAAATTTTATTGGGTGTTCATATAGGTACTACTATATATATGTGATAAAATTTTGGAATCATTACATTAATTTTTCTACAAAATAATAGACCTTAGAATATTTTCAAAAATTCCCGTTTTTTTTATATAATAATGTTTAATAAAATTGGCATTGAAATATATTAGTGAATATTATATTCAAGTTTTTTTTCTTGTAGTTGTATAAAGTATAAAATGCAAGAGATAAGAAGGGATACTAGTGTACAAGGGAAGGGGTTTAATGAGAATAGTTTTGAATATTGATTTACATCTGAATGCAATAATAAATCAATTACATTCGTGAAAACGATTTTGAGCGAAGTTTATCAGATAATATAATCGTAATGATTACAATTTTTTACATTTATCAGTCTACGTTCAATAAAAATAATTTATTATAAAACCCCTAAATTGATACCTAAATGGCTAAATACAAAAATCTCACATTACTTTGCTTTTTTTTTTTCAGAATGATTTTTTATTTAATTCAGATGTTAATCAAACTTCAACACTATCCTCATTATACCTGTATCCCTTTCACACTAGTATTCCTTCTCTTGCTTTTTATATCTTGATTTGTTTATATTTATTTATTATTTATAAATATGTATAATATGTGTTATGTTTTAGATTCTAAGGGCTGGTTTTACAATGTATATTTATTCTCCAGATAGTGCAATTCGGAGAACAAGTTCGAAATGTGGGTTCTTTAATAACAACTAATTCCCAGTATAGTGTTATCTTTAGGTTAATTTTATCCAGTGGAATATGTTTGTATAAAGTTTTATTCTCTGTATAACCACAAAAATATAGTGCGTTCTCTATGTCTCGTACCTAACCTAACATAACTGTAATAAATATTACACATATAATCAGACGTATAATTTATAATTTTGTATTTCCATCCTGTTGTTTATATTAAAATAATTTTAATTATAATTAAATTATGGTTTTTTTTATGTTACATTTTTATAATGGAAAAGAGAAATCGTACTTAAAATTTTTTGAACAACGAAGTCGAAATTTTGGTCGAACAATCTAAGAATGTTGTTGACTGCAAAAACAATGCATGACAATTTCTTTATCATCTTCAGATTCAAATATGTTAATATTCATGTTAATAAGTTAAAACAGGAGTTCGCAAATACTATAATATTATAATAATGTTTATCGCATATATATAACGTAAATGTACGTCCGTTGCTTGTTGGTTAATCATTATTTTTATCGCAGATAACTCAAGTTATCTATGATATCATAATCATTATATTCATTCATATATCATTATATATCAGAGAAAAAAACATATTTTAGAATAATACTGAATTACTTGGAGAATAGTTATCTGCAGAATAAATTGTATTGTAATACCAATAGACCTTATACTTGGAATAAAGTATGGTGTAATTATAATCTTGGAATAACTATTCTCTGGATAACACATTGCATTGTATAACCAGGCCTAAGAGTAGCGAAGAAAGTATTAGTATTACAATGATGTGTCTTTCGTTTATATAATTATATACTAAATTTTAATTTAATATCTTTAAATAAGGAGATTTAACCTATGTTCCAATACCCAAGATTATCAAAAACATATACGTAGTATATATATCGTATAAATAAAAGTTTAACTCCTCTACTCTAAACAATTAATTCACATATAAGGGTACATTCACATATGGGTTTACCTTGATAATAAATAAAAATATAATAATATATTTATATATTCATCCTTAATTGTATATAGTCTGTACAATGCATAATAAATTTAATCCCATGCATTAAACCAAATTATATTAAAACACCGATTAATGATAAAATTATTGCTACTTTTTACATTAAAATATACATGAAGATTATGGGGTGTTGGAATAAAACATAGCTTTAATTCATAAAAATACAAACAACATGAAACATTAGTCTCTTTTTAAAGGAAATTAAACAATTTTGATATAAACAATTTGAAATAATATAATAAAAAACTGAATACAAAAATATGCTATTTAAAGGTATAGGTATATTTAGCTATTTTACTGTTTAAATCACTCGGATTATATCGTAAAAAAATACAATGGGTCCATAGTTTTAATACTTACTAATAATCCGTCCAATGCGTTCTCATTCCATAGTTTACAAACCATAGACGCATACAATAATTCTTTTCGTTCTAAGTATGGAAACACCAACTGGCAAATTAAACCGTTGAATGGATGTATGTTTTCCATTTTATGTAGATATTTAATGAATGAGAATTTCTATCTAAACTACAAAACATTTTTTTTTTAATATTTCAGAAAACCAAAATAAACCTAAAACAGTTTAATATAATATGTATTCATAAATGATTATGTTTACTTAAACATTATGTTTTCTTTTATAAAATAAAATGTTTCTATAAGTAGCCAGAACTACCTTATCTGAACCCACTGAAATATGATACGTATAATACAAAATTCTTAGTATGTAAATAACAAAACCACCACGTATAAAGTGTACAATAATAATGTATCAATAATATAACTATAACAAATATATATATTTTTTTATATTTTAGATACCTAAGTACTTACTTATTTCTGGAGAAATTTTGAACTTTACAAAGCGTAAACAAACGAAAAGGCAACGAAACTAAACAAACAATGACAATAAAGAAGTTACTGCTACAGTTTACTGTTTGTGACAAGGCGAAATTCTCGAAATACTGAATGAAGTTACTAACAAAATATTATTATAAAGGTACAATATTTTACGCGTCCACGGGCATCAGAAGTTGATAGATCGCGACTACAGTATAAAGAATAATATCAGCTGTTAAAGTAACACCATTGATTAAACATACATAGATAGCCAACGCCGTATAATTTTTTGGCAGTCAACTATTAATCAAAAATGTACCCGAGAATATTTAGTATGTACCCGACTCGGTAGAAGCGCTAGAGTAGATCATAGAAGAAAACAATATTATTATTGTTTTCCAAGTTATAATTGAAAATTTAGAAAAATATTGTATTTAAATTTAAAATAAACTTGAATACTTACTTGTGGAATATTTTATATTAATTATTAAAACCCAATCATAAAATTAATTCAATTTTTATATCGAATAAAAATTAAAAATAACTGTTGTCGAAATACGTTTTCCATATAAAAATTATATAAATTTTATGTCTAGGTTTATAATAAATAATTAAAAAATATTGTAATTCTAAATTAACTTATTAATATTTTATATTTATCACCATTCACCACAGTTTGTTATTTTCGATTGTCATTTCGTAACTATTATAATAATACATTGTAATTTATAATTATAGGTACATGTTTTTTTGTCTATGATCGTCAGTCGACAGTCCATAACATTGATTAAACGATTGTTGTATGTGAAACACACACAAAATAAAACACTATAATAATTAATATAAATAAATTTATTAAAACTTAAAATACTAGTATATTAAAAAAAACACAAAAACAAATTACTAACATACAACGCAAATACAAATCAAACGGGAGGAGACTAAACACAAGACAACGCAGGGCCGGCCCAAGGTATTTTGGCGCCCCGGGCAATTTTTTGAAAGGCACCCTTAAACAAATTTTTTATAATACATTTAAGTATACTTACATATTATTTAACATGATACAAAAATATTTAAAAAATCCCAAGTCTCAATTTTTTTTTATAACTGTTTAAAGTTAATATTTTTAGTTTAAACCGAGGTTTAAACCAAAATCTTAGAATCCATACGAATATTCTTCTTATTATTTCTCAATACTTTTACAATAAAAATTAATAGAAAGGCCAAAAAATTTGAAAATTTTTTGATAATTTTATTGAAGCATATTGATATATAATATCTTATCGTTATCGTATTTCCAAAATATTAATTAAATCTTAAGACTCAATTTTTTTTTATAGGTGTTTAAATTTGAAATTTCAGTAAAATCAATATTTAAAGTATTTATATGGATTTTTCTTATTATATTACAATAATAATAATGTTAAATAAAAATGAGAAATTCACAAAATAATTGATATTAATAGAAAGTTTTGTTGACATTTATTTGCTTATAAAAAAGGAAACTGAATAACATTTTTATTATTTTTTTTCTACAATTGCTTAAATCGTTTTAAGTCTGTTTATATATATAGGTATATAAAAAAACTCTCAGTTAAATTTGCTGCCCCCAAAAAAGTGCTGCCTGGGGCAATGGCCCTCCTTGTCCTCTCGCCACCTCTAAATACGCCACTGCCAGTAAAACAAAAATGTGAAATAATTGTACATATTCATATAATAATATATGAACTGTTCGAAATGAACATTACAGATAACCACAATAAAAGACGATAAATTGTACGATTAATAGTTATAAATTATAATAACCAACACAGTCCAATAGCGACTATATCCTATATCTCAAACGTATCGGCTGTAACACATACTTTTTTGTTTTCCCGAGTTAATGATTTCATGATTATATATTATTGTATATTATTTTAGATTCTGAGCAAAGCGAAGAATGTATTGGTTTTACAATGATGTGTGATTTTTTTTTGTTTTTTTTTTTTTTTTTATTCTGTAAACATTTTTACTACCCGAAATAATGCTCCGATTATCACGAATAGGGTATGTTTCCGGTAGCAAAGTGGATCTAGTTGGTACTTTATTTAGGTCATTTTTCGAATTTCTCAAAATTGACCCTACGCGGTAGAAAAAACTTCAAAAAAATGATGAAAAAACGGCATTTTTCACGAAAAATGAAATTTTGACGTATATATGATATATATCATCACGAACTAAGATATCTTGGTTCGTGTATATCATAAATCATATATTCACTGAGATAGATAAGAATATAAATATTGGGTCGGGTGCAGACGTCCGAAAATGATAAGAAAAAATAGCGTAATCTAATTTATTACCAACATTTACATTTTTTTGGGTGTTCATATAGCTATTATATATATGTGGTAAAATTTTGGAACCGTTTTTTAAATTTTTCTACAAAATATTGGACATTGAATATTTCGTAAAATTATCGTTTTTACGTATATAATGTTTGATAAAATTGTCAATTTTTGGTATTAAGGTCTGAAAATTTTACTGAAGTATACTTACATATTAATTAACATCAAACTAAAATATTAAAAAATCCCTAATCTAAATTTTTTTTTATAGCTGATTTAAGTTGATATTTTTAGTTTAAACGAAAATTATAATCTGACTGAACTTCGCTCAGAATCGTTTTTTCGAATGCAATGGTTTATCATTGCATTCAAATTATAATTAAAATTAAACGCTATGGTTCGCACACCTGTATCCTGTGCGGCAGGAGTATCAGCTCATCTTTTAGATTCTGAGCGAAGCGAAGAATGTATTGGTTTTACAATGATGTGTGATTTTTTTTTGTTTTTTTTTGTTTTTTTTTTTTTTTATTCTGTAAACATTTTTACTACCCGAAATAATGCTCCGATTATCACGAATAGGGTATGTTTCCGGTAGCAAAGTGGATCTAGTTGGTACTTTATTTAGGTCATTTTTTGAATTTCTCAAAATTGACCCTAAGCGGTAGAAAAAACTTCGAAAAAATGACGAAAATGCGGCATTTTTCACGAAAAATGAAATTTTGACAAATTCAATTTCTATATTTCACGATAACTCAGGCAATTTTTAAGATAGCGACCTGAAAATTTTTTTGGGTGTTCACATAGCTATTATATATATGTGGTAAAATTTTGGAACCGTTACATTAATTTTTCTACAAAATATAGGACTTTGAATATTTCGTAAAATTCACGTTTTTACGTATATAATGTGTGATAAAATTGTCAATTTTGGGTATTTTAGTCTGAAAATTTTACTGAAGTATACTTACATATTACTTAACATCATACTAAAATATTAGAAAAATCCATTGTCAAAATTTTTTTTTATAGCCGTTTTAAATTGATATTTTTAGGAAAACGAAAATCTTAGAATCCATACGTATAAATAAATATTCTGAAAACACTTTTACTACCCGAAATAATGCTTCGATTTTCACGAATAGCGAGTTTCAGATGTAAAAGTGGATGTAGATGGTACTTTATTTAGGTCATTTTTCGAATTTCTCAAAATTGACTATAAGCGGTAGAAAAAACTTCGAAAAAATGACGAAAAAACGACATTTTTCACGAAAAATGAAATTTTGACGAATTCAATTTCTATATTTCACGATAACTCGGGCAATTTTTAAGATAGAGACCTGAAATTTTTTTTGAAGGTTCACATAGCTATTATATATATGTGGTAAAATTTTGGAACCGTTTTTTAAATTTTTCTACAAAATATTGAACATTGAATATTTCGTAAAATTCTCGTTTTTACGTATATAATGTTTGATAAAATTGTCAATTTTTGGTATTAAGGTCTGAAAATTTTATTGAAGTATACTTACATATTAATTAACATCATACTAAAATATTACAAAAATCCCTAATCTAAATTTTTTTTTATAGCTGTTTTAAGTTTATATTTTTAGTTCAAACGAAAATTATAATCTGACTGAACTTCGCTCAGAATCGTTTTTTCGAATGCAATGGTTTATCATTGCATTCAAATTCTAAGTAAAATTAAACGCTATGATCCGCACACCTGTATTCTGTGCGGCAGGAGTATCAGCTCTTTTTTTTTTTTTTTTATGTCTGTGTACAAAAATATTACCCGAAATAACGCTTCGATTTTCACCAATAGCGAGTTTCAGATGTAAAAGTGGTTGTAGTTGGTACTTTACTTAGGTCATTTTTCGAATTTCTCAAAATTGACCCTAAGCGATAGAAAAAACTTCGAAAAAATGACGAAAAAACGGCAATTTTCACGAAAAATAAAATTTTGACGAATTCAATTTCAATATTTCACGATAACTCGGGCAATTTTAATGATAGAGACTTGAAAATTTTTGTGTGTTCACATAGCTACTATATATATGTGGTAAAATTTTGGAACCGTTTAGTTAATTTTTCTACAAATTTCTACGTAAAATTCTCGTTTTTACGTATATAATGTTTGATGAAATTGGCAATTTTTGGTATTAAGATCTGAACATTTTACTGAAGTATACTTACATATTACTTAACATCATACTAAAATATTATAAAAATCCCAAGTAACAATTTTTTTTTTATAGCTGTTTTAAGTTGATATTTTTAGTAAAACGGAAATCTTAGAATCCATACGTATAAATAAATATTCTGAAAACACTTTTACTACCCGAAATAATGCTTAGATTTTCACGAATAGCGAGTTTCAGATGTAAAAGTGGATGTAAATGGTACTTTATTTAGGTCATTTTTCAAATTTCTCAAAATTGACTATAAGCGGTAGAAAAAACGACGAAAAAATGACGAAAAACGGCATTTTTCACCAAAACTTAATTTTCGACAAAATTTATTTCAATATTTCACGATAACTTAGGTAATTTTTAAGTTAGAGACTTGAAAATTTTTTTGGAATTTCACATAGCGATTATATATATGTGGTAAAATTTTGGAACCGTTACATTAATTTTTCTACAAAATATAGGACGTTGAATATTTGTAAAATTCTCGTTTTTATGTATATAATGTTAATGTTTCATAAAATTGGCAATTTATGATATTAAGGTCTGAAAATTTTATTCAAGTTTATATGTTACGGGCAAATCGCGATTTGCCCAATTGGTTCTCGGGCAAATTCCGAAAATTTCCTAATAAATTAATGTATATTCAATTATAATAGAAAATAAATAACAGGCAGGTAATAAAAAATAAAATATCACCATTATGCTATCTCAAACGTAAAAAACCCAATTAAAACACACTTAGAAATGATCGTATGAAAACGAACATCATTTTTACAATTACAAAATATTAATATATAAGATTACTATTATATAAGATAATTAATATAGATAGTTCAAATAGTTTGTTAATATAGTTAGTCTTTGTAAACCGTTGTAACTGACAACAAGTATTTTTTAATATGTCGAATAAAGAGCCAAAGAGGAGACAAACATTAAAACCAAATTTGAAGAAAAGCTTTTAAATATTATTAAAAATGACAGTAGTAAAGAAAAAATGGGATTAATACGGGACAGGGATTTGCCCGAGAACCAATTGGGCAAATCGCGATTTGACCGAATTTCGGGATTTGCCCGTAACATATATACATATTACTTAACACCATATCAAAATATTAGAAAAATCACCATTCTCAATTTTTTTTTATAGCCGTTTTAAGTTGAAATTTCAGTAAAATCAATATTTAAATTATTTATGTGGATTTTTCTTATTATATTACAATATTTTACAATAATGTTAAATAAAATTGACAAATATTTTTTAAACATTTTGAAAATTTAATTATACAAAAATTATATAGTGTTCATTTATGTACTATGTGTGATAAAATTTTGCGTTTTAAATATTTATAGGTACCGTTATAGGTATATTGTAAATTTAAACTTAAAACGCGTATTATATATGAATGCTCTAAAAAATGATGTATGACGCATATATAATAAAGAAACAAATAAATATGAAATAAATATTTTAAAAATTAATAAATTACTCACTATTAAGTATCCTATAAGTGAACTATAATAGTGGTGTTAACAGAAATATTAGAAATTATAATTTATTTTTATAAGAAGTCAATATAACTTTTTATTATCTTTTTAATTTGATCAATATTAAACATAATTTAATAATTAATAATATAAATTACATTTAAAATAATATGAATTTGACTAGATAATAAATTAGATAATTAATTTAAAAAAATGTATTGTTGTAGAATGTGAAAAATACATTTATATTAGTAGTAACAATGTTATGTTGGATATCCCCTAAGGGAGTTAAACAGTGTAAAAATGTAAAACCTTTTTGTTGTTCTGATTTTTTTAAATTAAAGAATGTAGATCAAAAATTAACTTGATAGATTTTACAAATGAAACTAAAAAGAGAACAACAAAAAAATCTAATGATCTATTAATTAATTTCAAATTCATAGAAGTTGTCATGGTAAAATTTGTTAAAGGATCATTTGGCCAAAAATTAAAAAATAATTTTGAAGAAGATTTAACTTTTATAGATATTATACAAAAGAGTTCAAGCAGAAATATATAAAACTACCCACAATGTGATAGTGCCAAAGGTATAAAAGTTACTAAAAAAAAAAAAAAATGAAATTATAGAAATAGTTGTACCATTCATGCCACCAAACAGAAAATTATTTTGGCAAACATTAACAGAGTTAGAAAATGCTCTTTATTAGATCCATGAAAACGATTATTTATTATTTATATATTATATATTTAATTTAAAAATAAGTTTGTTAATTTGTATCCATGTTCCATGTAACATTAAAATGAAATTTAAATATTTAAGAGCTCCTACTATGTATTTATTTTTTATTCAATATTTTTTAATTTACTAAGCGTTATGTTTTATTTATTTTTATTCTTACCAGAAAACTATTTTATAAATTATAAGACTACAATTTTATTTATATTTGTTTTTTTATATTTTGTATCTTGTTTTGATTAAAAAAAAAAAAAACGAAAAAAAAAGACAATTTCTATTGAAATTTGTTATATTTTTGAAGAATTTACTCATATATTTGTAATAACCTGAGACTGCAGTCACTTAATGTGTATTTATTAAAAATTAAGAAATTCTAAACTATAATAAGAACAGTATATTAATTTACTGGGTTTTAATTTTTTTTCAACGGACCATTAATACTGTTATCAAAATTATATAACACATTTTTCTAGTTTACATAAATATAACAAGTGGGAGAATATAATTCATACATTATATATTCAATACTTCTTTGGTATCATTAAATAAATAATATTATAATAATAATAGCATATAAATAAGTGCCATCTCAACGAAATCTTTACTTTTTTAGGTTTATTTTTTTGTTCTTTGTTTATTGTACTATCTTTTATTTTAATTATTATATACTATACTATAATATACAAATTAGTATTTTGAAGACAGATTTATAGGAAGTTCTTTTAAATAGTTTAATTATTAAATTATAATCTCA
>JAIUCT010000012.1:5406544-5433459 GCA_021307375.1 Tetraneura akinire | reverse complement strand
TTATAAAGTAATTTTACATTTAGGAAACTATGGAAGAACACGAGAAAAAATTGGATGGTAAAACATCCAAAATCAATGACATAGTTTAATACACGCACAACTTCAACTGCTGAAGATGACAAAAACATTAATTTTATGGATAACAAAAAGAACAAATGAACTCAGAAGTGTGATTACAATAATATTTAGTAATATCATGTCTCCAACGAACAACTAATTTAAATTCAGTAATTTATTCCTTTTGTTGATATACAAATTAAATTATGTTTCTGTCTCAAATATAGTAGTGTATTAAATAAAATTAAATGTAATTTTTTAATTTTTTAAAAATCCAATTTATAATTCTCAAATTAGTATTACAAAACTATTTTTTTGGTCTTATAAATCAGAAATTTCAACAAAAATAAACATTAAATCCATAATATCGTCCTTTTTTAGATATACATAGGCATAGATTTTTTATTCAAAACAGGATTCAAAATTACAAAAACAAATATAAATAAAATTGTAGACTTATAATTTAGGAAATAGTTTTCTGGTAAGAATAAAACTAAATAAAACATAATGCTTAGTATATTAAAAAACAATGAATAAAATAAATAAATAAATACATAGTAGGAGCTTTTAGATATTTAATTTTCATTTTAATGTTACATGGATACATAAATTAACAAAGTTATTTTTAAATTAAATATATAAATAACAATAAATCAGTTTATAATAAATAATCGTTTTCATGGATCAAATCTAGAGCATTTTCAGACTCTGTTAATGTTTGCCAAAATAATTTTCTATATAGTGGCATGAATGGTACAACCATTTTTATAATTTCATTTTTTTTTAGTAACTTTTATACCGTTAGCACTATCACATTGTGGGTAGTTTTTTATATTTCTACTTAAACACTTTTGTATAAAATCTATAAAAGTTAAATCTTCTTCAAAATTATTTTTTAATTTTTGGCCAAATGATCCTTTAACAAATTTTACCATGACAACTTCTATTAATTTGAAATTAATTAATAGATCATTAGATTTTTTTGTTGTTCTCTTTTTAGTTTCATTTGTAAAATGTATCAAGTTTTGGTACTTAATTTTTAATCTACATTCTTTAATTTAAAAAAAATCAGAACAACAAAAAGGTTTTACATTTTTACACTGTTTAACTCCCTTAGGGGATATCCAACATAATATTGTTACTATTAATATAAATGTATTTTTCACATTCTACAACAATACATTTTTTTAAATTAATTATCTAATTGATTATCTAGTCAAATTCATATTATTTTAAATGTAATTTATATTATTAATTATTAAATTATGTTTAATATTGATCAAATTAAAAAGATAATAAAAACTTATATTGACTTCTTATAAAAATAAATTATTATTTCTAATATTTCTGTTAACACCACTATTATAGTTCACTTATAAGATACTTAATAGTGAGTAATTTATTAATTTTTAAAATATTTATTTGTTTCTTTATTATATATGCGTATATACAGTTTATGCAAAAATGATAGAATTAGAAAATAATACAATTATTTATTATTATTTTATATGATTTTAAAATGAATTATCTATTATATTTGTAATTAATTATTTATAAATGCAGGTAATACACAACCTAATTTTAGATTCTGAGCGAAGCGAAGAATGTATTTGTTTTACAATGATGTGTGATTTTAGTTGTTTTTTGTTTTTTTTTTTTATGTCTGTGTACAAAAATACTACCCGAAATAATGCTCTGATTTTCACGAATAGGGTATGTTTCCGGTAGCAAAGTGGATGTATTTGGTACTTTACTTAGGTCATTTTTCGAATTTCTCAAAATTGACGCTATGCGGTAGAAAAACGGCGAAAAAATGACGAAAAAACTGCATTTTTCGCGAAAAATGAAATTTCGACGAATTCGATTTCTATATTTCACGATAACTCAGGCAATTTTTAAAGAAACTAAATTAGTCATATGGTACTACCGACCAAGATCTATATAGTAGACTAAGTCGGTATTAATTAAATATCCGCTTCTTTTTAAAATATCTCTGAACCATTAATATTGGAAATTCATTATTAAATTGAAATACGATCATTTCAACTACATGTTTTTTTGTCAATAATAACTGCTAAATTGTTCAGTTTTTTTTTTAAAATATATTTCTCCTTGTGTTATCAACAACATGTGCATGCGCGTACTACCTTCTTATTTTGTATATGCGGGACTGTACTACACACACACTAATATTCATTTACGACTACCACATTGACAACACTGTGGAAATTTTATAAAAATTGCCTATATTGAACTCCTTAATAAATGGCAGTAGAGAGGCCGTAGGGAAAACATTAATTATAATATTATATAATATTTATAAAATAAAATTGTGATATAACTATTAGTTATATATATGATTTTGTAATAAAACGACAGTTTAATCAATTGTTAATTATTATTATAATATATAAATCTACATATTTATTTAATACATTATATCATGAAGAGCTACAAAAATGTACAATACTCGAAATTCGAGTGCAAAGTTGACCGTGAACCACCATCTTGGATTTTTTTCCAAAGTGGTATCAATCGATAATTTTCCGTACTATAAGGTGGTGAAATATCAGAGGGGACAAATTGTACGTTTGAACTCAGCGTCAAAAAAACCATCGGGACGTGTATATTTGCATATTATAACAATACATTTATTTAAAAAATTTATTAATACACGAATTTCGAGATAAATAATCAAGGCTCTCTACTTCTTTAGATACCATCAACTAAATTTTGAAAGACCATTGAACCACGGTATATTATCCACCTACTGTGTTTGTAACTGAAAGTCTGAGTCTAATCATTAACCAATGTGAAATACTATATAGAATACTGTAATTCAAAACGAACATATCTGCCATAGAGATAGAATAGAGATAATATCTGCTGATACCTATGTCAGTGACGGCTCTAAGGGTGGCGAGCGGTGCGAACGCACCGGGCCCATGCGGCCTTTAGGTATACCAGCAAATAACACCACGAAAAAAATGCATAATTACTAAAATATAAATATATTTGTTGGAAAAAAAGCGAGAAAAAAAATTTTTAAAGCATAAAATTGAATATGATATAATTAATGATTTTTGTTTTTTATTTATGTATTTTTTGTAACAATTGTAAAATTAAACAAGTTAATGAAGTTTTTATTTTTTATTTATATATTTTTTGTATCAATTATAAAATAAAACATTAAATATTAAAATATAAAAAAATTGGCTTTCTATTATACGACTGTAAAAATTGTAAAACTATATGGGGCCCTACAAAAATCTGCACTGGGCACCAAATGCATAGGGCCGGCACTGACCTACGTCGATAACTTCATGATGATCTATAATGACAATTTCGAATATCCCATGGCTAAATAAATATGTTATTTAGCCATGGAATATCCTACGTTCCGATAACTGAAAGGTGTGCCAATCGGATCGAGAGAAATATTATATGTTTACAATAATGACCCGTGTACTAACCACAAAAATTGTTCCTAACCTAACAGTATGATGACATATGATATTCCATACAATTCATATTATATATTGTATATTTCATATTCAATAGAATTCCATCGTATAATCATTACTTATTTGACGTTGTTAGTTGAACGCCATATTTATGTTTATGCACCCTTAACGTTTATAATACATTAATACACGTTTAGACATTGCATTTTGTTACTTGTTTCTACTGCGTATGAATCGTATTAGGTAAGTATTTATAATTTTTGAATTTAGCATTTTATAGTAAAGTAATGTAATATTTAGATAGGTTTGTTTTTTTTTCTAGTGAAGTGCAAACGTCTTTATTATTTCCAAAGCCAGGAGTATAAACAAACTTTATTCGTTGCACGAATTGTGGTTTGTACCTTTAATATTATGTTATATTACATGTGTCTCGTACAATATCATAAAAATATCTATAATTATTATTTTACATCTAATTACCTATCAAAGTTGTAAGTTATAATTAATGAAATTATAAGTATACAGATACCATACAAATGATCATTATTTTTCAATTCTACATATTTTTACCGAATACCCAAATATACCAATATAGTTAATTCGATATTTCGATATTTTATTACCCGAAGTATTGGAATAATATGGCTTTTACTACTTACTTATTTCAAATATTTAATTATGCACGAAACGTTGCAACTAGAATGTGTCGAGGATAATAGTATAAACGTAAATTTCTTATTTTAATTAATTACTATATACAAAACACTAAATTAAATAATATACAGGCAAATATTCTAATCACAAAAATAAAAATAAATTATGTTTATAGGTACAATATTAATATTAAATATTTATACTTAATGTAAGACGTTAAAAGAAAAATTGATGATCCACCAATAGGAGGTCCTTGGTTGTACACTTTGAGATATGATTAAATTATTATATTTATTTAAGTACCTAACTATAATTAATAATTTAAAGTGCATATTAATTATTACTATCATGTAGATTATACCTATATATAAAAATTACAAATATATAGGTATTCGTTTAATATGTGACCTACCTAAACGATTATCTTATATTACTATTGATGTGCATCAAGTGTATTGCCAAACATAAAATAATGTTATGACATTTTTTTTCTTGCTGATATTTATATGACTGATTTTGAATGAAATCCATATTCTATAATAATATAATTTAATTAATATATAATTTATTTAATTTTTAATTTGTCTGTTTTAAAATTAATTATCGATTTGGTAGGTCACATACTAAACGAATACCAATAAATAATATAATATATATTTATATATTATATATTATAATAATTATATTTATTATCTATAGGTTACCTACACATTAATATCTTAATTTGTATAACTTCAAAATGATTTATTCGAAGAACACTTCAATAATTTTGATTTGCATAGCAGCATTCTTATCAATATGCCACAGAGGAGTATTATGTGATATTTATAGCATGGGTATATTATATTATATTATAGTTTTATTTATTTTGAACTTAATGATTTTTATCAAATAAATACCTACTTAGGTGTAAATATTGTATATGGTATTAATAACATAATATTTAAGATATTATAGATGACTCAGCAGCATGGTTAAAAAATATTACAGTAAAAAATGTGGAAGAAGCGATATATTATGGTGCGCGTTATAATGATATTTACGTTAGTAGTTCAGAGAACATAATACGTTTAAATGGAATCTATGTGAAACCTGGAACTTCATCTTTTAAACAACTAATTGATTCTAAACCTTCAAATATAGATGGGATTAAAATACATAGAAAAGTAGAAATGTTAAATGTAGCTTCAGATTACATTGTGGAAACATATTGTTTAAAGTACAGTAAACATAAACAATTATAATATAATATATTATTATAAAAAAGAATATTAAAAACCCAATAAGTTATAATGGTATTTGTTATAGTCATGGGAATAATGAAATCCAATGTGCTATGGACTTAGAAAATCTTCAATTAGATTATGGTACCATTGAAGGTGTGTGTGTGTCTGATAATTATTATAGCGATACTCAATGCCAAAAAGTAGATATGAAATATCGCACAGCGGACGGATTCTGTAACAATTTGAAACATTATTTATTGGGAAAATTAAATACAGCGTATAAACGTTTACTGTTTCCTTCCTATACAGATGGTACCTCTAATAACATTTATAGTTAAAATATAAAATTTATTTTAATTATAATTTACATATGTGGACAACACTCATAATTTATTTTTATTTTATATAGGTTTGAGTTTATTTAGCGACAATCCCAATGCCAGAAAATTGAGCACAAACCTTGTAAATACTTCCCAAAAACGGGACAGTCAAAAAACTATTGCAATGGCATTTTGGTCAATTTTTATTGGCCATGATTTGTCTCGTACAGTGGTTTCTAGCATGCGTAAGATTGTTTTTAATTATAATTTATAATATATTATATATTATATGCATAAATACTGTTTAAAATAATTAATGTATTAATATATAAAATTTAGTTTATCAAGACATACCAGTGGAATGTTGTCGGCAAAACGGATTTGTACAATATCCTGTGGACAGACATCCAAAATGCACACCAGTAATAATACCAGATGATGATAGCTTTTTCTCATCTCGTTCAAAATATTATCGTTGCATGAACTATGTACGATCGGCAACAACGTTTCGGACCGACTGCACATTTGGTCCAATAGAACAAGTAATTATAATATATAATTTGACAAATTTATTCTATTATAATAAGTATAAGATATAAAAACAATTACCAATGTGTACATGCTTACTAACATAAAACATGTGGTGACAGTAGGATATTAAAATTTATATATATATATTATATATTTAGTTATTAAACCATTATTTAATTTATTTGTTATTTAACCCTTTAAGTGTTAGTGGTATTATATATGTGCCACTTGTAAAATGACTGTGAAGGGGCAGAACTATTTTTTTTTTTTTTTATAATTGCAAATTTTAATATAAATTTGAATTCTACTAATACTAAGCAGTATATTATGGTTAAAATAATTATTGTAACATAATTTCCCTTCTTGTTAGAGGGTGGCTATAATAGATGGCACTAACCTATAATGGATAATTTTTTAACATATAACAACTATGATATTATATGAGTACAATGTGATTTGGTAGGAGGAAAATAATTTATTATTTTTAATTTATAAGTTAATTATATAATTGTATAATTTTATAAGTTTGAAAAAATATAATATCACAAAATTAATAAAAAAGAAAAATATCTTGATATAATTTAATACAACATGTTTACAAATAAAGATTTATTAAATATTTATATAGATAATAAATAACGATAAATAATTATATAAGTATAATAAATTGTATATCATACAATTTTATATGGTATATTATGACCTATCATCTAGATCAGTGGTTTTTTTTAATTAAAAAGTTACTATTATCTTAGCACTAACATTGAGAAGAAAAATAGTTATATACTACAGAAAATTAGTGTTCTAAATAAATACTATTCAGTTGTTAACAGTTTAAAATAATCTTTTAAAATAAAATTTGTAAATTAGACATAATTATTTTTAAAAATTCATTGAAGTAATAAAAGTATGTTGTTATTTAACAAAACTAACCAACGTTTTATTATATATGAAAATAAACAAATAATTCATTTCTGTACTTATTTAAACCATTAAACAATTTTAAGTCTTGTTTTTTTTTTTTTAAATAGTCAATGCATATAAGACACATTGATTAAATATACGTTGTGTATTAGTTTATGGCATACATAGAGACTGTTTAGTGTGAGTGCAAAAAAAACTTATTGTAAGAGTTTAATCATGATAAATCCATTGAATGAGTCAGTTGAATTACAATTTACAGGATTGTTCAAAATACCATATTTAACTGTTTTTACTTGTATGTTGGTTTAATTACAGTCCAGTTTTGTAACAAATTGCCATATTACATTAGTGTTTGTATAGGTAGAATTACAGTATAGAGATACAAATATTTATTTCACTGTTATTTAAATGTATGAATAAAGGAATATTCGAAAGTATATTTAAAATTATTTATGTATATGTAGTGAATAATATTAATTAATATGCAGATCATGTTTAATACTTTTTGTTTAAGGTTAAAAAATATATATGTATTACTTTGTAATTTAAAATTTTACCTTATAAAATGTATAAAAAATACATGTTATAATACATATAGTTTTTATACAAATTAAATATTTAAATTATTTCAAAACTACTTTCAGAGTAAATACTGATTTAAATTTTATTTATAGAAAAATATAAATAGAAAAATTTATAAAATAAAAAATTATCTGGCCAAATAAAATAGAAAATCTATACAATATTATATGTAGAAAAACATAGGAATATAATAAAATTAATTAGAAAGACCATATTATCTCAACCATAATCCAGCCAAGGTTAAGTTAATTAATTGATGGTCTTATTTCAGATTAAGCTTTTAAATAATAATAGGTACAATTTAATACAAAATAATATTATTTATTTATATTATACTAATACAAATTATGTTAACTGTTCATAAATAATATTAAATATTTTATATTTTATTCATCAAAATGATGGTAAATTCCTATAGAACAGGGGTCGCCAACCAGTCGATCTTTCTAGGAATATAGGTAGATCGTTATAAAAATTAATTTTAGCATTATCGGTCGATCGCGTAATAAATAATCGGATAATGTGGACTAGCCGAATATTTTATTTATTTTATTGTTAGTCAGAATAATTATTGACAGTTATAAATTCTACTGTCAATTCGTCACGTGTTGTAAGTGTGCAATGCGTATTATGAAAAAACATAATATTTTCTTTGAAATATGGACTTTTTTTTTTTTTTTTGCTCATCTAACAAAAAGACCAAAATTTCCTAGATGTCGATCACCAGGGACTTAAAATTTCAAATGTAGCTCACTCGTTTAAAAAGGTTGGCGACCCCTGCTATAGAACTATATTAATTGATATTTTTAACAGAATTATATAATAGAGTTATTAACAATTTATGAATATTTATGAATGTCATTAAAATATAGAAAACTTGATAAATTATTTAAGACTAAATGTGAAATATCATTGTGATTAGCCTATATTGATAATGTCGACTATAAATCAAGATTATCATAAAATAATATTATCAAATTATTAGAAAATGAATCTGACAATTATGATATTATATTAAATTATTGAATTTGTTTACGAACTTTTGACATGAAAGTATTTGTATTTAAATACAACTTATTAACAATGTTAATTGATTGTGTGTCATCTTTACTGTTTGAAATATCATTAAATTATTAATCTTGCATCTTGCTGCTATAGTAAGTAGCATCTAGTTTTGTTTTAATGACTGAAGCATAGGCGCAATTTGGGGGGGACTTGAGGGGGCTAAGCCCCCTCAAAATCAGCCATAGCCTCCCAAAAATGTTTGCAAAATATGACAATTTAATTCTAATATTTTATAATTAAATATTTTCGTGATGTAATTCTATGACATATCTATGTAATTTTTATTTTTGTTAAGGGGATTAGAAGCGTCGATTTTCATTCTCTGTCCAACACACATAAAATATAGGGATTTAGACGTTTTCTGCTTCCAACGTTACGATTGATCTAGTTATGCGATAAGGGTTCTGAAAACGGATTTGAATTCATTAGAAAATCTACTTTAGATCTATTTCCCCACTTTTTTCATTTTTTTTGTCTTAAATTCTTCAAAAATTGAATATTTATACATTTTAAATAAAATTTGTTTCAACAACAATGAGAAGAAAATTTCATCGTGTCTAACACACGTTAGACAGAGAAAGAAAGTCGACACGTCGGATCTCCTTAATAATTTAAATAGGTTTTTATTTTATTAATATTTAATAAATAAAATGAACTAATAAAATATAAAAAAATTAATTACATTTTGTCTGATAAATAATTTATGCACTTTTTACTCTCTGATAATATTTTAATATAAAAATGTATTAATTATGTATATGTATATGTATATCAGTATATGTATATGTATATATATGTAAAAATACATACATGATATGAATAAAAAAAAATATTGTTTTTATATTGCGATATAATAATGATATTGAATTAGAAGTTTTCTTAAAATTTAATTCAGCCCCCCCCCAAAATGTTCACCCTAATTGCGCCTATGGACTGAAGACACTTTTTCTACCCAAAAAAATGCTCCGATTCTAACAAATACCATATATTTCCAGTTGGAAAGTGGATGTACAGGCCGAGAGCGAAACAATTATATAGTACGTTCACCCCGGACTCGAACCAAAAATATTCATACGCAATTCAATTTTATAAAACAGAAACGGCCACACTTGTGTATGTGTGTATATGTTTAGTAGTTCAAACAGTAGTAGTCGGGGCGTGTATGTGTGTGTGACTTAACACTTAAAACTATTAGAAAAAAAGTACCCAACTGTAATTAAATAAAAAATAAAATTGAAACGAATTTGGTAATTAGTGTTGCTATATAATAAAATAATAATAATAAAACACAATGTAACTCGCAGCAACACACAAGTATAATATGACACTAAAATTTAGCCCTTTTGGCTCAACAATAATGAAATAATAATGAAAGATAAACTCACAATAATACCGTCGGTGTGAAGACTGGCTAGCACGCCCGTACCTAAATCTAAATAAATATGTATAAAAATCACACGCGCACACACTAAAATTAACATTAATAAAGATACAATATTTAATTATAATCGACGATTAGCGCACGATTTACACACTGTTACGGGTTACAAGAAAGAAATCTAATATAGAAAAAAGACACAAAAAAATTGAATATGATAAATTAATTAATAATAAAATAAAATAAATAAATAATTAATAAATTTATATAATAAATTAATAACTTAATATAATAATAAATTACAAAATACGATGGTCTAAATCGCACGACGGACAGTGATAGACGGCAGGACGAGTACGATAATTCACGGACATTCGATTAGGTAATTCGAGATAACACAAATTAACATAAACTTAAAGCGACGTGTGTTATGTAATGTGTGTGTGTGTACGGCCGTTGATTGGGATTTGGGAAACGCATTTATTCCCAATTAAAATATTATAAACGCGGTGTTATAAGCACGTAGTCGCCGCGATTTCGACGTCAACAGTGGACGTAGTTGGTAGTTTGGTACTTTATGTAGGTCATTTTTTAATTGCTCAAAATTGACCATATGCGATAGGAAAAACGACTACAAAAAATACTGGGAATTTTTCTAATATTTTGAATTAATGTTAAGTAATACATAAATATACTAAAGTAAAATATTCAAACCTTAAAACTGCAAATTTTATCAAACATATACATAAAAACGAGAATTTTACTAAATATTCAAAGTCCTATATTTTGTATAAAAATGAACCAAACTGTTCAAAAATTTTACCACACATATATGTATATAGTAGCTATGTGAACACTCAAAAAAAATTTCAAGTCTTAACTTAAAAATTGCCCGAATTATCGTGAAATATTGAAATCGAATTTATCGAAAAATCAGTTTTCGTGAAAAATGCCGTTTTTTTTTTCGTCGTTTTTTCTATCGCTTAGGGTCAATTTTGAAAAATTCGAAAAATGACCTAAATAAAGTACCAACTACATCCACTTTCCTACCGGAAACATATGCTTTTCGTGATAATCGGAGCATTATTTCGGGTAGTAAAAGTGTCTTCATACTTAAAAAAAAAAAACAAAAAAAAAATGACACGCATCATTGTAAAACCAATACATTATTCACTACGCTTTTAACAGATACTTGTCTTAAAATATAAAAAAAAAATATATACTTATAAGTAATTTAATATACACAATTATAAAAATGTTTAAACATTAAATGAAATATAAAAAAAGAACATACCTACCTACTCGTATATATTAACATAATAACATTCATTTATTATTAAAAATTCCATAATAATAAGCAATTTTTTGTACATACTCGTCAACAAAAACTTCGTTATTTTTATACATTTCGATTATAAATTTATAATTTATAATTACCTAATATATTTAATTAATATCGAAGAAAAAATAAAATAATGACTATGAACAACTGTTGCTTGTAGATAAACGAAGCAACGCATTATTTGGACGCATCGATGCTCTACGGCAGTGACGAGGCGCACACGTTAAAATTGCGTCGACAAATTGGAGGCGAATTATTGAGCTTTCGTAGCAACTACACCGGGGATGAGATGTATTTGCCGTTTTCCCACCGACCGGACGAATGTTCAACCGGCGACGCGCACTGCTTCGAGGCGGGCGACACCCGTGTCAATTCGCTGCCGCATTTGACGGTGATGTACACGCTGTGGCTACGGGAACACAACCGGGTGGCGCGCCAGCTGTCGACCATGAATTGTCACTGGAATGACGAGCGCGTTTTCCAGGAGACGAGGAAAATAATTATCGCGTGTGTGCAACACATCACCTACAACGAGTGGCTGCCTTCGCTGTTGGGCGGCAGTTTGGGTGGCACCCAAAAACACCGTGAATCGTTGCAACCGTTATCCTACGGATACAGCAAGCTTTATGACGTAGACGTCAACCCGGCTGTCAGCAACAGTTTTGCCACGGCCATACTGCCGTTCGCTTATTCCATGTTAAGCGGCCAGATGATGTTTGTATTTTTTTTTTTTTTATATTATACACGCGTATTACATTAGGTAGTCTATGGCCCTCCGCACACGTAGATACCTAAATAAAACCGATTATTAATTCTAGTTACTAATAAGTTTGTTTTGCGTTGCTGGCAATTTAATCAACTGGAGTTCCGCACACGACGCTACCCGTTAGTAACTTGTCTGCAACACGTTGTAAACTAGTTGATTGACTCCACTTCCCAGTCGCCTAGCTATTTGAGTTTCTAGTTTTCTATTGGTTTCCATTGGATGGAATCTGTTTGATTGTTATTATAATATAATATAATTAATATAATATATTCTATTATAAAAATTATTACATATTATATTATATAATAGTCATAATAAATTAATGAATGAACAAATTTTAAATATTAACCTTGTAGGAGAAGTGGAAAAACACCCAGAATTATTTAACTACCAGCTTTCTGCTTATTCTAGTAGGGATATTACAGAAAAAGCTGGGATTTTGGTCATTAATGAGTAGGTTCGTGTGCGGACCTGCGTCTATAATCAATGTGATTTTATAGTGATTCAAATCACTAACTAATGTAGTTTATTTTTGGTAGCTTCGTGTGCGGAGGGCCTGAGCTTTTTTTTTATCAATTGCACATAATCCACAAGAGAGGAAATTCGCCGTGAGGTAGTTCGTCCCTCAAATTGTCGGAGCAGTTTATGTGTCAAACAACAATACACACATTTAATAAAATAAAATATACCTACCTTAGTTTGTTTCGTAATGTAAAAAATATTCAAATTAGAATAATCAGAAGTTTAAATAAAAATAAATAAATTATAGGTATTATATTGATGTCTTAAAAATTTCTCTTACAAATTGGTGGTTTATCACATCGTTATTAAAATAAATATAATAAATAATAGAAAAAAAAAATATAATGAAAAAAATAAAAAAATAATCAATAATATTCAATAATATTTGAAATATATAATCAAAATAGATTTTGGGTTTGCTAAACTTCAACTTGTTAAAGTATAAAAAGATAAATGGATAGAGATAATTAAAAAAATAACGTTTAAACATTCTGCCCGTAGGGAAAAAAACGCCTACTACGCCACTAATTTGTAATTACAACTATATTAAATAGTAAATTAAAAGAATTAATTTATTGTCAACTAAAACGTCATTATTCGACATAATTTGCATGTTTTTCATTTAATAAATTTAATTTCTAGCCTATATTCTGAAAATAGAACGATGGAGAATGTATTGTCATTGAAGGATGCTTATACTAAACCAGTCGAAAAGTTAATTACTTCACCTGGGTTTTTTTCTGGGTTCATAAGGGGTCTCGCCATGCAAAATACAGAAGAAGTAGATATGCATTTTACAGAAGTTGTACGTATATCGTTATCCCGATTTTCATATCCTATAACTAATTTATGGTTTATTACTTTATTGAGATTAAATTTTATTTTTATATTTAGGTTACCAATTACTTATATCACAATCAATCAGTAAATAATTCTTTTGGCATGGACATCGTTAGTTTGACTATACAGCGTAGTCGAGATCACGGAATTCCAAGCTACATACAATTCAGAAAATACTGTGGATTTGATGACATATACAGTATTAAAGATTTAAATAAAATTATGGTAGAAGGAGTAAGTCTATAATCATAATAGCCAATTAGCAAATTATTATTTATTGAATATTTATTTTTGTACCTGTCTGTATACAGGCCGCGGACAAGTTATTCGCCGAATTTAATTATAAATCATTGGATGAAATAGACCTATTTATTGGTGTACTGTTTGAGATGCACATTGATGACTCAATGGTAGGACCAACCATGAGTTGTATCATTCGAGAACAGTTTATCAGAACTAGACTTGGAGATAGATATTTTTATGATTTGCCAAACATTTTCAATGAAAGTTAGTATACAATATACAAATAATTTATTAATAATTATAAGAATAGTAATTGTGACTCATTTAATTAATAAAATAATTTTAGAATGTATTTTATTTTAACAAAAGTATAATTATTTTAAAATCTATTATATAGATCAACTCAATGAAATAAGGAAGATTACTCTTGCAAGAATATTTTGCAGTAATGGTGGCGACATTTTGAAGATGCAACAAAACGTATTTCATGTACCTAGGTTTCTTACAGAAAAACTACGTACAGATTTACAAGAATGTACATCAATTCCAAGCATCAATCTTAATTATTGGAAAGAGTACATCGTGGCAACAAGAATGTAAAACACGAAGACAAATGTATTTATAGGATTAATTTTGTGAATTTTGATCCAATAATGAATTATATTCTAAACTATATTTTTATTTAATTATTTATTTAAATAACTTCCTTCATAAAATCACAAATTTTCCTCCTTATATCTCAAACCTAACTTTACACAATGATATAAAAATTAAAACAGTCCACGAAGAAGCAGTAATTTTTTACAAACTATTTCACTCCAAACTTCCGTCCAATACAAATCACCCCCTCATTTCAAACCTTGCCACTCGCACAATCCCTGGGAACCCCCTAGGAGACTCTGAAGGAAATGGTGTCGAGATCTTCTTAACGATTAATATAATATATAACAATATTCAATAAAAAAAAAATTCATTATTTATATATATTTCTAAAGAAAAATTAATTTCTGAGATAATACTATTGAAACAAATAAATGACACTCATAAAGGTTCTTGTTCTGATGCTGTATATTAATGGCTCGAATAGTTAAATGTATGTGATTGGTCCAATATTTTTAATATTTTTTTTTTTTTTTTATGTTTATATATGTTTGTTATATTTCCTGTTACGAGTTGTGGTTGTAAAAGGACTTTTTCCAAACTTACCGTTGTAAAAAATAAATTAAGAACTACATTGACACAGGAGAGATTAAATGCTTTATTATTTTTACTTGTTGAATAAGAATTAACATCAGCTGTAAATATTGATAATGTAATTGATGAATTTAGGAATTTAATACTCATAAAATGTAGATTGGTATAAGTTATGGATACTTATTACACAAATATTACATCTATATATTATATATTTTTAAATTAATATAATTATTCGACTAAAATAACTGGTAAATCGGCAATTCTATGGAATTTAAATTGCAGTTGTAATTCTAATTAAAACTAGTCAAAACAAAAATACTGATAATGATACGCACGGCCACACTCCAATAGGAAATCAAGGCCAATCGATTTTTGGATAAAACACATAATACTGTTGGGCGAATTATTCAACTTAGCATTTAAGTATTTAGTGATACCTGCTACCTCAGTACTTTCAGAAAGAATTTTTTCAAAAGCAGTTGAAATCATGTCAGCAAAAAGAAATAAAACTAATCCAAAAAATTTAGATATGTTACCTAATATTTTTTTAAACAAAAATTTAAAACAGTTGTAAATTTGTATTTATTTTTTTTTTATATTATTATTATTTTTGTTATATTGTCCAATAAAAATCAATTGTATAATAAAAAAAGTCAAATTGAATAATGATAATAAAAATAAATCGAATAATAATTAGTCAAATAATAAAATAAGTCGAATAATAAAATAAGTTGAATTATAATAATTAGTCGAATAATAAAAAAGTTCAAGTAACTAAATTAGTCATATGGTACTACCGACCAAGATCTATATAGTAGACTAAGTCGGTAGTAATTAAATTTCCCGCTTATTTTTAAAATATCTCTGATCCATTAATATTGGAAATTCATTATTAAATTGAAATTCGATCATTTCAACTACATGTTTTTTTGTCAATAAAAACTGCTAAATCGTTCAGTTTTTTTTTTTAAATATATTTCTCCTTGTGTAATCAATGACAAGTGCTTGCGCGACAGTATTACACACACACTAATATTCATTTACGACTACCACAATGACAACACTGTGGGAATTTTATGAAAATTGCCTATATTGAACTCTAGTTATAATTAAATATTATTTTTGTAATTTTATACATATTTCATTGAATTTAATAATGTAAACTAAATATAAGTACAATATACATTACTTTAAATATAGAAATTAATTATATTATTTCAAATAATATAGATTAATACACAAG
The DNA here is from genome assembly GCA_021307375.1 of Tetraneura akinire. NCBI lineage: Eukaryota > Metazoa > Arthropoda > Insecta > Hemiptera > Aphididae > Tetraneura > Tetraneura akinire. Next base: position 5,417,105 of record JAIUCT010000012.1, on the reverse strand, counting down.
TTTAGGAAATATCTGATATTTTTGTTAATTAACCCTTTATTATAGTCCAACAGCTTAAATAATTAAAATCAGTTACTAAAAATTGGTTAACACATTATTTACACATTTATTATTTATAGCTATATGTTTCATTTATATTATACATATATTATTCATTGTTTAAATTGAAACATTAAAAATGATTAAAAACTGACATACCAATTCAAAATCAAATAAAAAAATAAATAAAAAATATTAAAAAAACAATATAATTAATATTTATATTTCTAATAAACAAAGTAATCTAAGTACAATAATGTAAAACTGTCTTTTATGATAAAAAGAAAATTGTAAATTGAATTTATATAAAATAATTATTTTAAAGTTAGTTCTAAGAATATTAGAACAAATCTGAAAAATTCTATATTAAGAATTTTATAAGAATATAAAATATTATTCAGAATCATTCTACGAAACTACACATTTTTTTTATGAAAAAAATTAATTTAAGATTGTTTATTTTAACAATTGTGTAACGAGTTATCTAAATCACAATAACCATAAATTTAATAGAAAATAAAAAAAAAATATTATTTATTACTTATATTATTCATTAAATAGTTAAAGAGTAGTAAAGGAACTATTTCTAATAGAAGTTCTCTTTATATCTTAATATTCATGTATTGTTTGTAACTTTGTAACCTTGAAACGTTTTGAAGTTAAATTTTTATGTTTATAATCAAATTTTGTTGATACTGAAGTTGTAATATTTCCATTTTGGCAAACATTCTCTTCATTAAGTTTTTGTCTTTTTGGATGCATCGTGAAAATCATATTTGGAAAACTTAATGATAAAACTTGGAGCTCTGACATTCTCACAGCATCTGTTAGAAAAACATCCGGTGTATGTTCATTTGGAATTAAATTAAATATTTGGTTTTTACGAAATGAATTCACATCTAAATCTCTTGTAATTGAAATACTTTTATCTTGACCGTTCTGTAGTTGAATGTGATTTGATATTTTCAGTTTATTGTTAATTTTTATATTAGTGCTTTTTTCATTCAACAATTTTACAACGCATGTATTAGGAAAGTCTTTATTAGGTATATTTGGATTTAAATTCATTGGTTGTACTGTATGGACATTAAGTAAAGAAGTAGTTTTGTTTTCATTTTGTGTGAATTTTGTATTTGGAAAACTCATTGCCATAGTATTGTTCTTTGCCGTTCTTATGCCTTTTGTATGAAATACATTATTTGTTGTATTATCATTTGGATTTATATTGAATATTTGTGTCTCATCAAATGAATTCACATATAAATCTCCTGTAATTGAAATACTTTTATCTTGACCATTCTGTAGTTGAATGTGATTTGATATTTTCAGTTTATTGTTAATTTTTATATTAGTGCTTTTTTCATTCAACAAATTTACAACGCATGTATTAGGGAAGTCTTTATTAGGTATATTTGGATCTAAATTCACTGGTTGTACTGAATGAACATTAAGTAAAGAAGTGGTTTTGTTTTCATTTTGTGTGCATTTTGTATATGGAAAACTCATTGCCATAGTATTGTTCATTGCCGTTCTTATACCTTTTGTACGAAAAACATTATTTGTTGTATTATCATTTGGAATTTTATTGAATATTTGTCTCTCATCAAATGAATTACTTTCTAATACTTCTAAAGCTTCTATAATTGAAAAACTTTTATCTTGTACATTCTGTAATTTAATGGGATTTGACATTTCAGGTTTATTATTAATTTTCATATAAGTGTTTCTTTCATTAAATAAATTTGCAACAAATGTGCTAAGAAAATATTTATGAAGTATATTTTCATCTAAATTCTCTGACTTTCTTGTGTGGACGTTTAGTAAAGTAGTTTTGTGTTCTTTTTGAATTTGCATAGTTCTAAAAATACCAAAAAATTCATATTATATAATATGTTAGTTAAGTGAATACATAATTTTATAGTTAATTAACAGATGACTTAGCATGCAATCACCAATAATTGGTAATTATTCTTATCATAAATGAAATAAAAAATCATTTTGTAATTTTAAATAAAAAAAAAAACTTTCTAATTTTAGTTAAATATATTTTTCTAAATTAATTTTATTGGCTAATTTATTATTAAAATGATATTGATATAATATATTTTTATTAGTAGACATTAAATAACTTTAAATAAGCAAACCAATTCCTATAAATATATATATATATATATATAACAATGAAGTATATTATTTGCTTTTAAAAACAATATTCAAAATAGATTTATATCTATGTGCACTACTCAAATTTAAATAAAATATAATTATTATTACCATAAATAATATATATATAACAATGAAGTATATTATTTCTTTTTAAAAACAATATTCAAAATAGATTTATATCTATGTGCACTACTCAAATTTAAATAAAATATAATTATTATTACCATAAATAACTTACATTTTAGAATTGAATCCACTGATACTTCGTTGATCCATTTTGTTACTGTCCACTTTGTTAGTAATTAAATTGGTTTTGCTTTTATTTTGAAGTGGCAAAGTTCTAGAAATACCAAAATATTCAAATTATAAACTACCAGTTTTGTATTAATATGTATTATAATTAGAGACCGGAATTGTATGCAATTGCATATTCATACTGAGTATATGCACAGTATAGAGTTTGAAATGTGGGCGTTTTAAATCTAACTGATTTTATAGACCAAATTTTATTTTGCATATTAATGCATATTTAAAGGCTTAAGATATATTTTGTTATTAAAGCATATAATTAGCATATTTTATAGACTTAAGCCTTTAGACTTTTTTACTCTTTTCTGTCTTCTATATGTTTAAAAATGCATATGTTCATAAAAAATTAATTTTGAAATTATCACGGAAAAAATTTGGTAATTGAAAAATATGTTTTTCTTGTTTAACATATTTATGGTTGTGTTGTTATTTAATTTAATTCATTAAAGAAATTTTGTTCTATTTATTTATTAATAATTTATAATATAATATGAGTGTATATATCAATTTATAAATTTATTTATAATTTTAAAGAACTAAATTTTAATACCCATTACCCAGTGGAAATAATGTAATTTACTTTTATTTTTTTTATTCTTGTGTTTAGTAATATTGAAAAAGATCTTATGTTCCTTCAATATCAACATAACTATTTTAATATTTTAAAATCTACTAAAATTTATTATATTATATTTTTTTTTGTTCATATTTTTAACACTTTTTAATAAATTATATTGTGATTTTCTTAATCGGTATTTATTTTATTATGTAGATATATACCAACTTAACAATAAAAAATGTAGTTTAGAATTGAAAAAATTTAATTTTTTTTTTAATTTTCTACAAATTTGTAATGCATATCGTGTATATTTTAAAAGTAATGGTGCATATTGAATCATATTTTGCCATTCTTATCATGCATCATATTTCAATGCTTTTTAGCGCATATAATTCCGGTCTCTAATTAAAATTCATAATTTAAATCTAATTAAAAAATGACAAAAATGAAAATATGCAAACACTATAGTAATTATTACCTCATCATAATTATAATGTAAAAATTATTGTTTAATTTAAAATATAATTTCATAATATTAGTTAGGTACTTAATTATATTTATATAAATTATTACTTTATTGGCCTAATTCTTATTATTGAAATAATTGTAATATATTTTTTATTGGTAGATATTAAATAAACCACATCAATTATCATAATTTAATAATACAAAAAGTATATTTTCTTTTAAAAACAATATTCAGTATAATAAAATATAATTAATTAATAATAACTTACATATTAGAATTGAATTCACTGCTACTAAGTTTAGCTAATTTATAACTGTCCTCCTTTCTTTTAATTGAATTATTTGTAAATGAAATATTATCATAAGTTATACTTGCATTTGAACAAGAATTTTCACCACTTACAATACAATGTGAAAGTAAATTGTTTATTGCTAAACTTAGTAATTTTTTTACAGAAACAACATTTACAGAATTGAAAATAGCATCTATTGACGGGAAAAAAAAGTATTGCTTTGTAATTACTGATGGAATAAAAAATAAATTCCTGAATCTATTAAACTCATGACTTGTATTTGATTCACCTCCAATAATTTGTGATAATTTTTTATAATATGAACAAAATATATCTGATCTTAAAATAGCTATGATTTTATTGTGGTTAAATTTTTTATTTTTTTGATCTTCCCAAGATATCTGTTTAAATTTTTCTAAAATAATATTACTGTTTTCATAAAAATCAATACCATCGATGTTAAGACTATTAATCAGATTCAATAATAATAATATAAGACAATGTTCATAATCTGAATCTTTAAACAAAATTATAATTTCAATACAATATTTCTGTAGTAAATTATCAAACACATTTATATAATTAGTATTTAAAATTTTCAGACTTTCAATATTTTTATTCATTTCATTTTGATTTTGCATTTCCATTATTGAATTTATCTTCCATATACAACGTAAACTTGTTAATAAATTAACATGTAGTATATTATTTATAATAGTAATTTTATTTTTTACAGATTCATTGAAGTATTTTTTATGCATTTCTTCAAATTTCTGTATTACAAGTTGATTGGTTTTCAAATTTAAATCTAATGAAAATGTATTAGTTTGAAAAGTTTTATATTTAATAAAACCATCAAAAAACAATAGTTCCATTCTTACTAAATCATAATTATAATTTATTGTATCAACATTAGTCACTCTCATATTGTTATAGCATGGGTATGTTAAATTTGTGTCTGATTTCTGCTTAGGAATTCCCTTCAATATTATTTGATCTTTTTTAGGAATGTTAAATTCGCTACAAATCAAACGTTCATTTTTTATATATGATAAAAGTATATCATTAGGTATATTTTTTAAATTTATCTTTTTTGGACAAACAAATTTTGGTTTTAAAATCTTCGTTTCTTTTGATAACTTTTTTGGAACTTGTTTGTTATTGATTTTGGATTTAAATTGTTCAATGTTATGTTGCTTTACTCCATTGTGGAATCCATATTTTGCCCATGTTTCGTCTCTAAAACATATTTAAATGCAAATAAATAAAACAATTTTTGAAAAATATTAAAATTATTATAGAATTACTTAATTTAAAATATTATTAAACAATTTTATCTATTATTAGATAAAATTACAATCAAATTCTATATTATAATGTGGAGTAACCAACATTAAACATTTAATTTCAAACAACTTATTTGATATTACTTCTTTTAAAACAAATTAAAATCATTATAAACATATTTTTACAGAAAAATAATTATTCTAAATTAATAAATGAACAAACATAATTTATGTATAAAAATAACTATGCAATTGTATTCCAATTTATGAAAATAGATAGGTACCTACATTAAATAGGTATTCTCAAATTAGAAGGTTTCTTAACTTTTCATTTAAGACAAATTTTTTAATTATTTTAGATATTGATAACATACAAAAAATAACTTTTTTGCTTATGGTGATATTAATTTATTGTATTATATAAATTTACATATTAATACATTATTATAATAATATACCATTATCCAATACAAGTCTTATTAATTTATTAATTAAATTTACATTAGAAATATTCAAATTAAATTAAAAGTTAATTTAACTGCAGTTAATTTAAAATGTTAAAAGGTAATTTTTTAATTAAGTTAAGCTACATTAAAAATTTAAAATAAATATTTTTAATTAAAATAATTTATTATTTTTAATTAGTTAAATATTAAAAAATTCATTCAAGCTTCAATGGAAATGATGTTTTAAAAATATATAATTTTAATTAATTGTTTAATTAAAATTGTTATAGAATATAGAAAAAGGTAATATGGAATATTTTATTCCATTGGCTACATTTTTTTCTATGTTTTACTGAGAAACAAAGTTAATTAATGAAATACAAATATAACAATTATTATTATTATAAAAATAAACCACTAAAATTATAGCGTTTGTGCATAAAATACATTTTATTCTTCATTGAATTATATTTAGTATTTTAACCTTTATAATGGTTGGTGCCACTATATAACATTTATAATTGGTTAGAAAAATATGAATTAGAACATAGCTGTTAATATACAATCTGAACTGGGAAAAGAACATGTAATAATGGCCATAGAACTTATTAGGAATGTAGTCGTTCTGGCAAATATAACGAAAAGAAAGAAAGATTATTAAAATCACAATTCACAGGGAACTATAGTATTGATAAAAATAACAGATAAAATGTTGGTGCATGCACATAATAAACACGGTTCAGTACGGTTTTTAGACACTCCTATATATGCCACAATTTCATGTATGATACTGCAACAAATTAAAAATAGTTCTGCACATTAAAGGGTTAATAAGTTTGATGGGCTGCACGATTGCCATAAAAATAAATAGTCGGCGAACTGCTTAATCAGTATGACACACTCCCATCGCTCGCACACATGCCGATTAATTAATTGCCAGATTCGACCGATAGTACTTAACACAGGAAATTAGTTACTGCTGCTAGAAGATGTCGCTGCTTATCAAACCATCTATTGAAAATTTAATTGAGGCTATCGAAAAAAGACCAGAACTATATAAAAAAAATTTAAAAGAGTAGTAAGTATTCTCTGATATCAATCTATAAAAAAAATTCACGTTTTCTTTTCTTCTTAATTCTTCTTCTCCATTGTATTAAAGCAATAATTACATTTTTGGACAACATTTTTCCACGCGACCATCTTCTTCGATAGCAGTATAACAAATTAACAACTAGATAAAAATTTTCGATAGCAATAATCGGCTGACAGGTGTGCACAGTTATCACCAACCCAACTAAATAGTTTGTCTAGTGTGTGCACTAACAGCCCAACCCGACTAAACTATTGGCCGATAAAAAGTCTGTAGTTTGTGGGGGCCCTTAATGTGACAATATCTTATTAATTAGTTTACTATTAAACAATAATTATAATAATTATGAAGCAAAAATATATAGGTACAAATCAATTAAATTATACTTACGATATTCTTTCTATATTAACTACAGAAACACATTGTATTGATTTATACATATAGTCTTTTACTTGTTTTGCAGTTCTTTTCATTTTGAATTTGTATCTATAAATATATGAAACAATATTAGGTATTTTTTAGAAATTTTTTAAAAAAATATAACATTTAGATAAAATTTATAATGTAAATAAATATTATAATAAAAATATTAATTATTATTCTACTTCTAGGTACATGTTCAAAAACCATTAATAATAATTTATTAGGTATTATTAAATGCCAATTTTAATGCTTCTATAAAAATTGAAATATTGATATACATTTGGAGATCAAACATTGAACTTATTCTTGGAATTGCAAGTACATGTAAATATGCATTATTTATTTTTATTATACAATATCAAAGTAACATGCATACATCGTGAGTTATTAATAGATCCACAATATAAAAATGTTATTAATTATCTTAAAGCCAAAGTATTGTCTAATGGTGATGTAACGATGACGTTGCTATATGGTTACTAACGCATAGGAAGTGGATATTATAGTAACTAAATATATTGGATGTATCAAGGCGAAAAATATTTTATTGGAAATTAAATCTATTAGGACGAAAACTCAAAACCGTCAAATGACGCAATTGAATCTTTGAATGTCAAAGTACATTAATTCGTAGACGTATTTATTACATTTCTAATGCCGATCGACAATTAACTTTTCAAAAATATAATTTGTATAAGCACATATCGATAAATTGTCCAATGTCTAAACACAAAACGAATAGATATAGTAGATATTTTTTTGTTCGATTATCGGATTATGAAAAACATAACGAAATTCCCGCGAATAACGATACAACGCACAATAATAATGACGATTCTTACAATTTAACCGTCATACCAAGTACTAACCTCTAATTCTAAGACTATGAAATACGAATACAAAAATAACGAAATACCAAAACACCAAAACATGAACGTAGAACGCACATAAACGCGAGATCGCGCAGGCGGCAGGCTGGTTTACAAACGCAATTGTACACAATGTGCGCATGCGTTAATCCGGTCGCTGTTTCTTCCCGCATTTGCACCAAGCACTGAACTATATACTATGGAAGGCGCATAATGTATATTTACTATATAATAAAATTGACTAGCATTGAAGGCCGCCATCTTGATTCCGTTTTTGTTTTTTACTTACCGTATCTAACTTTGTTTAGTGATTATCGATTATGGTTTCTCACTTCATATTATCGATATCATTTTTTTTAAGTAGTGATAATAGATAATTAAATCAACAACATAGTGAAAAAAAATTGGCAACAAACGGATGCCGCCATCTTGATTCCAGTCATGGAGAAAACAATGTAAAATGTTTTTTATTCCATGATAAAACTAAATTGGCGGCAGCGGAAAATCAAATCCTGATGACTAGGGCTCGGGACTTATTGCATTTGCATATTTTTAATTAATTGTCCGAAAAATTGCTATGTAAGATAGAAATATGTTTTAAGTGGTAACAATTTTAAAAATAACAAAATTTTTTTGCATTTTTATGCATATATCGAGATTTTCATGAAAACATGAATATTTTTACGAATGACACATTTTTGTGCTTATTAACTACATTTGAGACAATCTATTTATTTTTTAAATTAAACATATTATATTTCAACATACAAGTTAGTTTCAATAATTTTATTATGAAAATATTTCTATACGATTTCAATTATAATTGAGAATTGACAATCCCCAATCATTTAATCGTTATTCAAAGAAAAGATAAGTAATTTTCAGGAATTTTTATTTAAAAATAGTTTTCAACACGCATCGTAGGTAACGCCGCGTTGTAACGGTTCATCATCGACTGGCGATTAGTTACGTGTCCGCTGCAGTGCCGTGTCTTCGTTCCATACGTCGTACTTATATTATCGAAATGCCTAAACAAATAACTAGTGTTTTAGTTAAAAAATATATAACAGAATTTGGGTCAGATGTTTTTTCAGCAGACCAAAATGTTTTATTTTGTAATTTTTGTGAAACAAAAGTGAACGTGGATAAAAGGTTTATTGTGACACAACACCTAAAAACGGAGAAACATTAACGAGCAGCTAAACGCGTTGAAAATTCTCCTAGTACAAGTAAAATACTTACACAACAATTTATAACGGACACTACGAAAAAGTCTATATTTAGTCACGATCTATGTGCAGCTTTATTGTCAGCTAATATACCCCTGTATAAAATATCAAATCCAAATTTTAAAGAATTTTTGTCTAAATACACTGGTAAAGAAATTCCTTCTGAAACAACGTTACGAAAAGGATATGTTGATGAAATTTATGAAAATACGATTAAAAGAATTAGAAATTATATTCAAAATAAATGTATATGGGTCTCTATAGATGAGACTACCGATATTACAGGAAGATACGTAGCCAATGTTATTATTGGTACTTTACAAGAATCTGGGCATAATATGATTTTTCTTTTAAATTCTGAAGAATTGGAAAAATGTAATCACTCCACAATTTGTCAATTATTTAATAGATCAATGAATATACTTTGGCCTAACGGTATACAACACGATAAAGTTTTATTATTTCTTAGTGACGCCGCTCCCTATATGGTTAAAGCTGGCGAAGCTATTAAATTATTTTATTCAAAAATTATACACGTTACTTGTCTGGCCCATGCGTTTCATAGAATCGCGGAAACTGTATGAGCAGAATATCCGAAAGTTGATAAACTTATCGCAAATGTCAAAAAGATATTTCGTAAAGCTCCTTCGCGTATTCAACATTTTAAAACAACAGCACCATTTTTATGTTTACCGACTGAGCCTATTTTAACTAGATGGGGTACTTGGATTAAAGCAGTAAATTACTATTGTGAAAATTTTGAACAATTAAAATTGATTATAAATTCTTTTGATGAAAATGATGCTGTTTGTATAAAAAATGCTAAAAAATATATATCTGATCGAAATATTGTCACACAACTTGTGTTTATAAAATCAAACTTTGGATTTCTACCGGATTTAATTACTAAACTTGAAAAACAAGAAGTTTCTTTAGCAGATTCTATTTCAATTGTCGAAGAAGCTAAAGATAAATTAATTAAAATTAGAGGAGAAAAAGGAAAAATAATAAAAAACAAGATTGAATCTGTTTTATTAAAAAATAAAGGCTATCAAGTAGTTGCAAAAATTTCAGCTCTATTATGTGGAGAAGAAGAAGACACAAATGGATTACCCGAAGACTTAAGTATCAATGATCTCATACATTATAAATACTGTCCAATAACATCAGTTGACGTTGAGCGTTCTTTCTCAACATACAAAAATTTACTGACTTCCAATCGTCGTTCCTTCAAGTTTGAAAATATCAAAAAAATTTTAATTGTTCAATGCAATTTCCAAGGTAAAAAAGTTTAAATATAAAATGTGGTAATAAAATATTTATGGAAGTTTTATTTTATTTTTTCAGAATCATTAACAGAAGATTAAAAATAATTATACAATAC
>JAIUCT010000012.1:5299589-5316767 GCA_021307375.1 Tetraneura akinire | reverse complement strand
TAAATATAGTTAGTTTTAAATTTAATAATGTTATAATAACGATATATTTTTGGTGTCATTGCCATGAGGGTAATAATAATTAATAAATAATAACTCAGTGTCTGTCAATTCGTTTTACTGATAAGATGCACTAATAACTGGTAGCATTTATGATTCGGAGAACACACGCACACTAAGAATCATTTACTACACACACGCTGGTCATGGTGCGTTTGAATTTAATTAAATATTGCCTATTCGTAACTCCTTAAAAATAGTCCACTTCCAACAGCCTTAAGTCTTTTTGTATGCGTTAGTGTGATACATTTATTTTTCAAATGTTACAGAATTGAGGAAATTAATTAATTTTAAGTACATATTTATATTATTTATATAGATAATATTATAATAATATAATTATTCATACATTACTAATCTATGTATGAAGCTATCTCGCGAGGCGAGGTCGCAGGTCATACAAACTTCCTGTTTATCTGCATCAGTATCAGGTTTACACAAACTTATATCTAATATAATAATTTTTATAATAAAATAACCCTTATAAAAAAAGAGAAAATATGCCTATGATACATATTATTTGAAAACTATAAACTACTTTATATATAAACTATAAACCTAACCCATCTTAACTTTTAATGAACAGAACAATTTCACGAAGAGACCTACGAAATATTATAATACCGGTTAATTTTAGGCAAAATATAAATACAAATAATTTTAGTATAAATTACATTATATCATGCATACATTATATTCCCTAAGAATTATATTTGTAAATAATGATTAAACCAATTTAGGCTATTATTATAATCACACGTAAAAAGTCTTAATAAAATATATACCTAATATACCTTAATGTTGTTAATTATAAATTATAATAATACCTATAAATATATATATATATATTTATATATTATTATATATCATAAATATATAATTATAATTTCAATTATATATTTTGAGTACTTTTAGAATTATGAGTCTAAATTAATTATTAAGAAATAAAAAAAATATATACGTATTGTATACTAAACGAAAGCCGAAGGACCAGTGTGGTAAGAACTCACACAACGAAAAAGAACAAGAATAGAAAAAAAATACACGAAACGGAAAAAATATAAAAATTAAAGGAACTAAAAGTTTGCTATATGTTTCACTTACAGGTAATTAGGTAACGGAATTTAAAAGGCTATGCTGTTGTAGAATTCACATACATACACGATGATTATCAGCGGGAAATTGTGTGACCCGTTAGTGCAATGGCCACACAACTGTACAACAACTTACCTACTATTATACAAGAACTTAAAAATTAAACAAATAAACACACTTAAGATTATGGTAGATGACAATGGTAACACCGATGTGACTCTAGATGACCTTGAGCGGCCTCACACACGACCCGTGTCGCTGGCGGACTTACGCGTGACGGTGGGTGGACGTTCTCCGTAATTTAGAGGACTGGAAAATAGACTCACCTCAATGCAGGGCAGCTGATGTTCACCATTAAAGTGATTGTGAGCTTTTCACAATCGAGGTACCCGAACCAATATTGGTTTTGGACGGCCGAAAAGCGTCATATTTTATTATTTATTATTATAAAATGCCATATTTTCGTCGTTTTTTTTTACCGCTTAGAAAATTAAGTCTTGAGAATTTCTTAATATTTCGGAAATACGTTAAGATATATATCAGTATGCTTCAATAAAATTTTCAAAAATTTTCCAAACTTATTGGTTTTTCTATTAATTTTTATTGTGATAGACTATATCACTGCTTAGGTGAAGCAGCTAAAATTTTAAACACCCACCCGCCAATAACAAATTTTTTTTTTAAAATTTGTCATAAAATTGATATTGATTTATTAAAAAATGTAATTTTGCTAGTTGGTTCATCAAAAATATATTATCATTTAACATTTTAACTAATGTTTCTCTTTAATTTTGTTTAAAATAAATTCAAATAATGAATAAAACATTTCTTTTAATAGTCATAGCTCATTTAAAATTCTGAGCAAAGCTAAGAATGTATTGGTTTTACAATAATGATGTGTGTCTTTTTTTTCTTTTTTTTTTTTAAGTATGAAGAGACTTTTACTACCCGTAATAATTCTCCGATTTGCACGAATAACATGTTTCCTGTCGGAAAGTAGATTTTGTTGGTTCTTTATTTCGGTCATTTTTTGAATTTTTTAAAATTGACCCTATGGGTTAGAAAAACAACGAGAAAATGACGAAAAAACGGCATTTTTCACGAAAACTGAAATTATAATGAATTCGTTTAAATATTTCACGATTATTCGGGCTATTTTTTGGGGTGTTTATATAGCTACTATATTTATGTGTTAAAATTTTGGAACCGTTTGGTTAATTTTTCTACAAAATATATGATTTTTAATATTTCGTAAAATTCTCGTTTGTACGTATATACTCGTAATGTTTGATAAAATTGGCAATTTTTGGTATTAAGGTCTGAAAGTTTTACTGAAATATACTTACATATAACTTAACATCATACTAAAATATTAGAAAAATCCCTAGTCTCAATTTTTTTATAGCTGTTTTAAGTTGATATTTTTAGTTCAAAAGTATATTCTACTTATTATTTCTCAATACTTTCACAATAAAAATTAATAGAAAAAGCAATAAATTTGGAAAATTTTTGAAAATTTTATTGAAGCATACTGATATAAATTTTATCATATTTCAGAAATATTATGAAATTCTCAAGACTCAATTTTCTAAGCGGTAAAAAAAACGACGAAAAAATGATAAAAAAAACAGCATTTTTCAAGAAAACTGAAATTTCGATGAATTCAATTTAAATATTTCACGATAACTCAGGCAATTTTAAAGATAGAGACATGAAAAATTTATTTGGTGTTTACATAGGTATTATATATATGTGGTTAAATTTTGGAACCGACACGTTAATTTTTCTACAAAATATAGTACTTTGAATATTTCGTAAAATTATTGTTTTTTTATGAATATAATGTTTGATAAAATTGGCAATTTTTGGCAATAAGGTCTGAAAATTTTACTGTAGTATATTTATATATTACTTAAAATCATATCAAAATATTAGAGAAATCTCTAGTCTCAATATTTTTATAGCTGTTTAAAGTTGATATTTTCAGTTTAAACGAAAATCTTAGAATCCATACGAATATTTTTATTATTATTTCTCAATACTTTTACAATAAAAATAAATAGAAAAGCTAAAAAATTTGGATAATTTTTTAAAATTTTATTGAAGCATACTGACATATACGTATATCTTAACGAATTTCCAAAATATTAGGAAAATCTCAAGACTTAATTTTTTATAGGTGTTTAAAGTTGAATTTTCAGTAAAATTAATATATAATGTATTTATATAAACTATTATATTTCAATATTTCACAATAATATTAAATAATATTGACAAATTTTTTTATGATATTGGCATTTAGGTGACAAGTGATTTTATGAGCAATTATATTGAACTTAGAGACTTGAAAATTTTATAGAGTATTCATTTATGTACTATATGTGTACCTATATGGTCCTTATATAGTCAGTGTTTGATTTGAAGAAAAAAAAGAAGGGGGACTATCAGACTTTCAAAAAAATTAGCGTCCCCCTAATATGCTTAAGTACATGTAATATCATAGGGGATTTAATAATTAGTAGGGGTACGCTCAAAAAAATAAAAAATAGAAGAGGTACTCCGTCCCCCCGCGTCCCCACTCAAATCAAGCACTATATATAGTTATATATGTGATAAAATTTTGCGTTTTAAATTTCCTTCAGGCTTGTTTTTTCGAATGCAATGGTTTATCATTGCATTTAAATTCTAATTAAAATTAACCACTATGACTTTCACACCTATATCCCTGCAGCTGCAGCAGGACTGCAGGAGTATCCTTTCCCTTTCTTTCTTTTATGATAAAATTCAACAATACGTTTACAATTTAAAATAAAATTGAGCACTTAAAAAATATTTACAATCGTATAATTTATATACTTGTCAATATACTTTTACTGTTATATTTTAATACTTTTACTGTTATATACTTTGTTTAAGTCCTTTATTTTGTAGAAAAATTAACCAAACAGTTCAAAAATTTTACGTCATATACATAGTACCTATATAAACTTCCAAAAAAATTTTCAAGTCTTTATCTTAAAAATTGCCCGAGTTATCGTGAAATATAGAAATTGAATTCGTCAAAATTTCAATTTTCGTGAAAAATAAAAACGGCATTTTTTTTCTACCGCTTATAGTCAATTTTGGGAAATTTGAAAAATGACCTAAATGAATTACCAACTACATTCACTTTCCAACGGGAAACATATGCTATTTGTTAAAATTGGAGCATTATTTCGGATAGAAAAAGTGTCTCCAGAATAATAAAAAAAAAAAATCACATATAATTGTAAAACCAATACATTTTTCGCCTCACTCAAAATCTAAAATTGAACCCCCCCCCCCAAAATTTTTTTTTTTTATCTCAGGCCTTGAATACCTTATATATATTATATATACATATATATTATTATATATTATAATATGGTAAAATTATATAATTAAAATATGTAAATAAGTGATGTATAAAATATAATTTATATATACGTACTCGTATGTCGTATATATTAATGTAGTAAAATATAATTTATTACCTATGTAAAATACTTCTTTAACCATATCCATGTTATTATAACATGAAAAGTATCTATACTTGTTCTTGTATTCATTTTTATACCTATAACATTTAAATCAGGTTTTTTAATATATAAACGAGTTTTGTTGGTTTATTATAATGTAGTGGATAAAGTACAGAACTAAGATCATCTTAAATTCATTAGTGTTATAATGTTTACCTTTATGTAATATTGTTCTTCTACGTTGTTAGAATATTAAGACATATATTATATTATATTATATTATTAGCAAGCCATTAAGTTAACAATTGTGCAATAAATCATATTTTATAAATTGTGAATCGCGTAATTAAACCTATCTTTTTTCGATTTATGACAATAAGACAATTTGTTTACTATTCTATTATAAAAAGATTTGAAGTTTAATATTAATTATAAACAAATAACAATGAATAATTTTTAACTTTTTATTATTTCGTTAAATAAAGTGTTTAGTTAATTGTTTCTTTTACAGATAGGTAAAATACAATTATACATCTGGAATGTAAGTATAAAAAGTATTATTTATTATAATGTTTACGTACCTCTTATATTATTCATTAGACGTACTTAAACAATTAACATATGCATTTATTAGGCGTTAAAAATTGAATGTTTATTAAACGACTAAAACTGGTGAATTGATAACTATTATAGTTGCACAAAGCGCTAAGTACAATGATTTTTATTATTTATCCACGATTACTTTATATTATGCTGATACGACGCTGTTAACTATGAACCTTGTTTGATGCCAATAGTCGGATAAATGCATTGCATTGAACACCTGCACCGGCGACCGGCCTAGTCGGAATAAATTATATTAAACATGTTTTAGTAAACGCTATCCAATACTCCCCACTACACGGATTCTCTGCATCAACAACAAGACGTGTAGTTCGTACAACATATAACATCCTCCAGATTATATTAACCATATATAAGGTGTCCTAAAAGTCATGTACCGCGGTCCAAAAATCGATTCTCGCGCAATAATTTGATAATAAATAAAACTGGACTTTATTAATGGACATCATTATTACTTTATTATCAAAAACGTACAAACGACATAAATATTTATATAATTAAATAGATAAAAAAGTATAAAAACAAATATGAGTACATAAGATCCGAGTACATAAAAAAAAACAATGGGAAATGTATTTTAAGACACCCTGTATTATCATCTCTTAAATAAAAAAATAATTAAAACAGATAAATTATACACAATATACTCATTAATTTCTATTTGGTTTCATGTATTATATATTCAACTAATAATAAAATAACAACTTATAATGACTTTTATTATAAATATAAATGTAGGTTCCTACCTATTATAACATGTAAGTACGTTTATTAATAATATAGTAGATAATATACAGTGGCGTAAATAAGGGGGTTCAGAGGGTACGGTTGTACCCGGGCCCAAACGTTTTAGGGGGCCTAAATTTTTTTTTTTTTAAATTTTTTTTAACTTAATATTATATTTGTATATTTATATATATATATTTTTAATATGTATATTATAAATTTTGTTGAATAAAAATCGTATCGTTTTAACGTCGTTATAGCGGCAAAACAGTTAAATTTATAATAATAAAATTTATATCGACCTTAGCAAACACAAAATCAAGAAGGATGTTTTAATTTTTGGTACTGCATAATTTTATATTAATAATTTACGTATTACGTACACATAATCATATACCGTACAATTTATTATTGACTTTATATTATAATAAGTGAATTATATTTTTAAATTATTGTAAATTTTTAGTTTTATATCAATTTTGTAATTATTAATATTTAACCAATAATAAACATAAAACGTAATAAAAATAATATTAAAAAATTTTCCAAGTGTTTGCCTAATTTATAGTTTTTATATTTTTATCTTAACATTAATATAATTGTACAGTGGAAGGGGCCTGTAATTATTTATGTACCCGGGCCCAAATTTTGAAGTTACGCTACTGATAATATATAAGCATAGAATATTCCATTTAAACGAAAATATTTATAATTGCCTGGAAGCTCATATGAATTCCAATATTTCCATCCAAACTAAATAATGAAAAAGACGAGCTGATACTCCATGCATCACATAGCATATTCGCGAATACAAAAATTAATAACGAAAAATAAAATTACGTCGTAATATTATTAAATTCGTAAATTAAAATACTATAATAATTATATGTAGGTTAATGCTGTGGACATATTATTATTCATATTCCATTTTGCTGTACCGTCTAAAAGAACAAATATAATTTTATTCGTATCACATTAAATTTATGTGGAAGAGAAACGTTCCGCGAAGGATATTATATTATAAGGATAATATATTCCGTTCGAATATTTGTATACAGTGTTTTTAAATTAAAACAATATATTTATTATTATAAATTATAATGTGGTCTTTATATTTTATTCATTATAAATGTATCATTCGCATAGGCATAATATTATGTTAATAATAATAATATTAATAATAATAATAATAATAATAATAATAATAATAATAAAAATAATAATAAAATAAAAAGACGAGCTGAAACTCATGCTGCAGGGATATAGATATAGGTGTGCAAATCATAGTGTTTAATTTTAATTTTAATTTTAATTTGAATGTAATGATAAACCCTTGCATTCGAAAAATGATTCTGAGCGAAGTTCAGTCAGATAATGAAAGAATTCATTAAAATTTTAACATTTATGAAATATTTAAAACGTAAAATTTTATTACACGTATAGGAACCATATAGGTATTATATTGTACATAAATGAACACCCTACAAAATTTTCTAGTCTCTAACTTCAAAATTGCCCGAGTAATCGTAAAATATTATAATCGAATTCATCGAAATTTCAGTTTCTGTGGAAAATGCCGTTTTTTCGTCATTTTTACTACCCCATAGGGTCAATTTTGAAAAATTCGAAAAATGACCTAAATAAAGTACCAACTACATCCAATTTTCTACTGAAAACCTATGCTATTTATGAATGTAAATATCGGAGCATTATTTCTGGTCGATAAAATGTCTTCATACTCGTACATAAAAATAAAAATAAATTCATATAAATACTTTAAATAATGATTTCACTGAAATTTAAATTTTAAACACCTATAAAAAAACTGAGCATTGGGATTCATCGAATATTTTGATATCATATTAAGTAATATGTCAGTATATATCTGTAAAATTTTCAGACCATAAAACCCAAAACTTCCAATTTTATTAAATATCATATACATAAAAACGAGAATTTTATGAAATATTCTTTATTAATTATATTGTTATATATTTTATTTATATAAGTCTTATATTTTGTAGAAAAATTAACGTAAATGTTCCAAAATTTTACCACATATATATAATACCTATGTGAAGACCCGATAAAATCAAGTCTCTAACTTCAAAATTGTTTGAGTTAATGTGAAATATTGAAATCAAATTCGTCGACATTTCATACGTATTTTTAACCTAACCATTACTATGCATATGTTTTCTAAGATTATCGATTAAACTAAAAATATAAATTTTAAACAGCTGTAAAAAAAAAATTGAGCCGAGGGATTTTTCTAATATTTTGATATGATGTTAAGTAATACGCAAGTATATTTCAGTAAAATTTTCAGACCTAAATTCCAAAAATTGCTAATTTTATCAAGCAGTATATACATATAAAAACGAGAAATTTACGAAATATTCAAAGTCTTATATTTTGTAGAAAAATTAAAGTAGGTAACGGTTCAAAAATTTTACCACACATATAGTACCTGTATGAACACCTAATCAAATTTTCAAGTTTCTGACTCCAAAATTGCTCAAGTTATCGTGAATTATTGAAGTCGCATTCGACAAAATTTCAGTTTTCGTGAATAATGCTGCTTTGTCATCATTTTTTTCATAATATTTTCGTTTAAACTGATAATGTCAACCAAACGGTTCTAAAATTTTACACATGTATATAGTATATATTTGAATACCTGATAAAATTTCCATGTCTTTAACATTAAAATTGCCTGAGTTATAGTGTTCCAATATGTTAAAATTTCAGTTTTTGTAAAAAAATCCAGTTTTTTCGTCGTTTTTCCATTGCATATGGGTAATTATATTCGAAAAATGACCTTAATAAAGTATCAACTACATGCACTTTCCAACCGGAAACTTATCCTATTCGTGAAAATTGGAGTATTATTCCGGATATTGAAAATGTCTTCAGACAAAAAAAAAAAAAAAGAAAAAACAACAAATCATTGTAAAATCAATAATGTCGTTTAGCTCAAAATCTAAAAACACTATTCGAAAATGTTCATTTTTTGCGGAGTATTACATTGAGCAAGTTTTGGGACATTCTGTATACAATACTCGTATAATAATTATTAATATTTATTATATATCAATATATAGTATATATATTTATTTATTTATCTATTAGAATCAAAATTAAAATTACATTTAAAGCAGGTACCTATCTATAATAATATAGAACATTTGTACAAAATATATAAAAAATTAATTTCGTTGATATGTATAGATGTTTAATTTACCGCTACCGATCTATCATTGCCCATTGGAATGTGTAAATATTAATGATATTAGGTTTTAGGTATATACCTATGAACGATGTTCCCGGTCACAGTCCTATCACACTACCACAATTACAATAATGACCTCAATAAGGACCTCAAGATATCATCATAATGAACACATGAATAAAAACACCATATTATTAATTACATATATATTTTTATAGGTACGTTCTAATTAAAGGAAAGGGAAGCATAATTTTATCAGATAATTATTAAACTTGCATACAAAAATTAATTCAATTTTTTATATATATTTTATTATTTTATTTATCTTAATGGCTACGTACTGATTATAATTTATATACGTATAATAATAATATATATATATACATATATTCAATAATATAATGATTAATGAGTTCAGTAATGATTCTGTCTAACGATTTTGAAATATTTTCCTCCTTCTGATAACAATTAATTATATTAAATGTCTTAATGTGTTTAGCTGTACATTCGTTGACGGCATTTGGAACCGAACTAACACTTGTTCACAATCCACAAATCTTGACGCAACAAAGATGTCATCGGGAAAAAACAATGGTAATAATTTCATCGATTCCAAAGACTTGGACTTGCACACAAACTGGACGATCGTGCATAAATATTGTCACACCATGTTGACGATCGTGTTAACACAGATCTGCGAGCACAACCAACTGAAATTTATCTTTTTAAGCGTTTACATGGAAATGGCGAACGTCGACGGGACCTCGTATAACATTTGTATGACATGTTACGACACGTTTCACAAAAATAAACCGACGACGGTGCATTGCGAGGAACGATGCTATTTCTATGCCAAAGATGCTCAGCGATTCAATCAAACCTCTAGATGCGTGCTGTGTCGTATTTATTACACGAAAATGACAGGAAAACCACTCGATCAATTTCCCTACGGAGTGAGCGAACAACTACAATTGATAGTGACCAGTTTCGATAGTTCACGGATTATGGAAATTATGGCCATGGCTTACCATTACTAACACTATATCATACAACAAAAGTGAGTACCTAACGTACACTATAGGTAGGTACCTATAATATTGTAATTATGACTAATTATGACCTACGATTACAGTATATAGGTATTATTTAATATTAATAATTTTGTTGTATAACAATATTATTTATGTAATTTAAATTTAAAATTTTTTTAAAACATTTAGTACACGGATCGTTTCAATATACCGCAGTTAATATGTCACTAAATTCATCAACACATATACGTAAATTCACAACACTAGCTTAACTCCGAACCGAATGAACGAGATATAAAAATTGTGATTGAATTGCGAACCTTTAAGAAATAGTGTCCATGACTGCAATATATATGTCTCACACGTCAAGTAAACCTACACAATATTATTTACATTATAAGTATATTATTATAAGGCATAATTTCTTTATCAATAAATATTGAGCGTACGTAACCTATAATGATCTGCATTTAATTTTATACTTTGTTCTTAGATTATTATGCAATTATCACACACAAAACGTAACACATCATAACATAATATCTATACGATTATAATTTACATTACCTATGTACGAGTATTATATAAACGCAGTCCTTGGATTAGAGATGAGAAGTGTAACTATTTACATTTTTTTTTTTTTTTTTTTTTAATTAATTAATTTAGCTACCTACCAAACAAATTGAACGGTATCGTGCATTATACGGTTATATAAAACAATCCGAACGAAAATATAATTAGAAATTTTAAATGTTTTGGTCATTATAATAAATAAATTTTTTTTTTTTTAGTTTCAAATAAATTATAAAATTCATACACAAAAGTAACAATTATATACTATTGTCGGGTATATATTAAAATTTAAGTAATAAATATATATTTAATTATCCTGGAATATTACACTGATTTAACGGTTTAGATATAAATTAAATATTATTGAATAATTAATAGTACCTATTATGAATAAAAATAATAAATTATTGATAATCAATAAAACCTATGTTTATAAAAAAGCTCTAGGAAAATAAAAATATAATTTGTCGTTCTATTATTTTGCATTCATCGTCATCCGTCATCCGTCGTTGTGTCGTAAATTCGTAGTTATTTTATACTTTATATTTTCAAATACAAATAAACTGACAAGGGTAATTGTGTTTACTTGTCACCTATATCAAAAATATTAATTCTGCGTTGTTTACAATAGGTAGGAATATGTAACATAATAATATTATCAATTATCATTATTGATATAATATGTTAATTCTTATTTTATATATTGTGTTGATTTGCAAGTAGGTTAATATTAAACTATAAAAATACAATATCGTCGAAATTACCTGACGAAATGTACATCGTATGATAGTTCATGAATATATTATTATATTCATGAATTACGCCGAACATTTGTAATGAACCAGAAATTATGGTTTTCGTAAAATCATATTAAACTACGAGTAGAAAGAATACAGTAAAAATATTTTAAAACACATAATACGAGTACCTATGTAGCTGTAGTAGGTATATTCACTTTATATGGAATTAATACGTAAATTGTTTACTATTTATAAAATTTACTTCACTTATAAGTACTTTAATAAATATGTAAGTAATTAAATTAACGAGCTGATACTTATGTGAGTGGAATTCAGAGAATTCATTTCAGAATGGATAGTGGTGTATATTGATTGAAATTTGAAAAAAAACGTTTCTGAGCGAAGTTTAGTCAGATAATATAAGTATTATTATTAATTTATTATTCATTCGAATTTAGATAATAATATAATATAATCGTAAAAGTTCCAAAATTTTTGATGTATATAAAGTACACATTACACATGTAAACACTCAGTAAAATTTTCAAGTCTCTTAGTTAAATATTGCTTGAGTTATCGTGAAATATTGAAGTTATTGATTTCGTCAAAATTTGAGTTTCCGTGAAAAATACCGTCTTTTCGTTATTTTTTGATAGTTTTTCCTACGAGACAAGTTCAATTTTGAAAAATTCAAAAAAAGACTTGAATAAAGTATGAACAATATACACTTATCTACCATATATATATGCGCTATTTGTGAAAATCTGAGCTTTATTTTTCGTCGAAAACGTGTTTACAGACATAATAATAAAAAGACACTTAGACACATCATTGTAAAACCAATACATTCTTCGCTCTGCTCAGAACCTAAAAGTAATAGCTAAATTAATGACACAAAATTCATAGATATATCAATAGAAAAATAATATAGTTTGAATTTTTTTCATATAATATAGTCTCATTTTATGTTTTTACGTCGATAATTATCTTTAAAGACTTATATTAAAGATAATGAGATATTAGTATAAAGTATAAAAATGCGAGTATATTACGTATTATTTTACCTATTAAAAAATAATTCAAAAAATTATATTAATTTATTAATCATAGTTTTCTACGCATTTAATATAAAATATTTTACCTTCATCATCTGTAACAGAAAATGCAATGTAAATTGAATGTCGTACTGTACCTAAACATTATATAACTGTTTATAATTTGTTTATGTTGTAATACAAATTAGATTTTATAATAAAATAATATATTCTATATAGGTATATATCATATGTATTATAATATTATTTTTATTTATATCATTATAAGTTATAACTTTTAATTAAAACTTGTTAGTTATCACTTTATCATAAATCATAATCCTTTCCAAATTTTCAATTAAACACGCATATTATATTAATACCGTGGCGGCTCGTAGTGTTAAAAATAGGCGGTGCGCAAAATAATAATAAACAATTATTGACTATTATGTAATATATTTTATAATTGTTTTATAGATTTTGGCTGGCAGACCGTATTATAGATAAGTTTAAGTATTATATTATTTGTTAGGAAAGGAAAATACGTATGTACCTACGTATATTTTAGTTAGAATATTAGATAGGTAATGTAGGCAGTGTGGCGGCTAGTGATCACTGATCAAAGGAATGCAACGTTAAATATATATCTTTCTTTATATAAAAAAAATAACGCACATATTTTAATAATATTAATACTTAAGTTTTTAATACACATTATAATATTAAAGAATTATTTTATACGTCGGGGTTTTGTTGGTAAAAAATAAAAAAATAAATTTATATAGCAAACACAATGCACACGTAACGTGTTATGTCTTGCGTATAACAGTACAAATAAAAATGAAATTATAATGGTATATGGGTATAAAATTATAATTGAATAGGAAGTCTTATAGTTATAACAATATTCGGTTCTGGTTTGTTATAGCCCCGCCACGGCGAGTGAAAACTTTATAGCCCCGCCACTCTTGTTTGTTATCGCCCCGCCGTATAGATATATTACACTGTTCCTACAATTGAGGGGCGACATTCCAAAACGTACTATTTCCAAAATATCATATATCGAGTTATACATCAATTCTGATGAAAAAATGGACGGGGAATCAAATGGTGTGGTTAAAATGAACCAAAACGTACTATTTCCCATGTTAAATTATGTTTAAAATTCGGTTATTAAGTCATAACGTACTATTTCCATGTCCAATATTAAATCAAAACGAACTATTTCCAAATTGGGTCAAAACGTACTATTTCCTATGATAAATATGCGTTTGGTTTTTAAAAATTAAGCAAAACGTACTATTTCCACATATTTTTCCAAAACGAACTATTTCCATATCACGTCAAAACGAACTATTTCCCATGTTATAAACATTGCATATGTAATTAAAGTAAACACAAAACGTACTATTTCCATTTGTTTTAAAACACAAAAAACCTTTTAAGTATATTTTTAATTATAAATTCAATTTTTTTAATAATCATTGCAAATTAATTTGAATGATTTATTTACTTATTTCTACATCTAAAAACATTATCATCAATTAAATAATATTGTAGTTATTGATAGTAAATTGCGCCAAAAGTATCGTTTCGATGGTCATCGGTAAGTGATAACACTTTTGATATTGATATTGGGTAGGTATTCATGAGTCATGACTTGTGACAAAATTTCTTTCTTTTTATTTTTCGTTTTATTTTTGCTCAAAAAGCATTTAAAATATAGCATATTATAAAACAAAAAAGAAAATGTACAAGTCAAGAACTAAACGCCTCTTGCATCAAGCAAGACAGCAAGTAAGTACCTACAATTCCATAATATAGTTTTTAAGATGTATTCATGTACATTATTATTAAGTATTTAGTATTTTATTTTATTGACATTTTATACTATTTATTATGTAGGTACATAAATCTAATGATCTTAATTTAAATAATGGCATACAGACAACAGAATCTGCGAATAAAGTTACTGAATGGTTAAAGGTATGTTTTACAATTTACAATATTTACATAAGTAATAACAAGCATTTAGACAGAAACAATTTTGGTAGTACCTATCTATGATGTAAAATAATTTCATAGTATAGAATATTTGGATATTTTAAGTACAATTTATTATGCATATCTATAAATCTATAATTACAATAATAATAAAAATAAAAAATGACAACTAAATACTAGCTTATTTTAAATAGCAATGTATTTTCAGAATGTAGACACAGAACCTATTTATCAGAACTCCATTTCCAATGCAATTTCAAATTACTTGGTAGATAATAATGCTGTAAGTTATTTATAATAATAATAATTATTAAATATTATAGCTTTCATTCAACTTTATTACATTTGTTATATTGTTTAGAGTGTTGATTGTAGTCCACTATCTAGAGTTACAAGTAGTATTGTTGATAATAATCCAAAACTATTACCATGCAATTTATTAGAAGAACGATTTTTAAATGATGCTATTTTTATTGAAGTACCTCATGACCCAAATGTAATAACACAAGACATTGCAATATCAGACACATCATTTCTTCCTGTGATGTCAAATTCTTCAATTGATTCAGATCCTGAATACAATGATCCTATATTAAAAGTTCAAGGAGGAAGAAAAAGAAAAATTACTAACAAAAAAAAAGAAAAAAAGAAGAAAAGAAACACATTAAACAGCAAGTTGGAATTGAGATGTAATCACATGGAGAAATCAAGACCAACCGTATGCAGAATTACTGAATTAACAGAAGAAGATATAATTACATTTAAAAATAATTTATGTCAGATAACTGATAAAGTAGAACAAGACAAATATTTACTCACTATGATAACTATTGCTGAAGCTAAAAGAATAGATCGAAAAAAAACAAACAGGCCATCTCGTATAGTTGCAAATTATTTTATTCCTATTATAATGGGTAATATGCTGAAAGTTTGTGTTGAAGCTTTTTCTTCAATTACTTCAATTTCTAGAAGACGATTAAATTTAATAAATAAAAAATTTATGAAAACTCATTCTAGTCCAGTGGAAAAAAGAGGCGGTCATCGGCCAAATATAATTCATGAGGAAATATCTCATTCAATAGAAGATCATATAAAAGGCATAAAATGTAGAAAAAGTCATCATACTCGACGTGATTCTGGAAAAAGTTACTTACACCCAGATTTATCAATAAAATATATGTGGACCCACTGGAAAAAAAAAAGAATTGTCAATAATAAACCAATAGCTAGTTTGAGCAAGTATCAAACAATTTTCACTACTAAATTTAATTTAAACTTTGGACATCCTCGTCAGGATACTTGCAGTTTTTGCTCAGAACAAAAGTTAAAAATACAACTTGAGATTGACCAAGATTTACAAAATGAACTCAAATTGCAATTAAGTATTCACCAAAGAAGAGCCAAAAAATTTTTTGAACTACTAAAAGAACAAAGCCCTGATAGTATTAATTGCTCGTTTGATATGATGCAGACCCAACCAATCCCCAAACTTTCAGTTACAGATGTATTTTACAGTCGCCAAGTTTGGATTTATAATTTAACTTTTGTAATATCTGACTTAAACCAAGGGCCAGATAATTGTATTTTGTATACATGGAATGAGACTGATAGTGGGAGAGGACCAAACGAGGTTTGCTCTGCTTTAGTTAACTTTTTAAACTTATTGGAAAATAAATTAAAAAATGAAAATACACCACCAACTGTACTTAATCTGTTCTCTGATTCATGCTCAGGACAAAATAAAAACCAGTTTACAATGGCTACATTACTATTTTACATAAATTGCAAAGCAACAATTTTTACAAAAATCAATCACATATTTCCAGTTAGGGGGCATAGCTACATGCCTCCTGATCGTGTATTTGGGCGTATAGAGCAAGTTTTACGGAAAAAAGAAAATATAGTTTCACCCAAACAGTATATAGATATTTTTAAAAAATTTTGCACTGTTAAAGAATATAACAAAGATTTTTTCATTTATGACTACAAAAGTGCAGTTAAAAAAATTGTAAAAACCAAATCAGAATTTAAGTCCACGGAACAAAAAATATACACATACATTAAAGGTCAAGAAACTGTTGGCATTTCCAAAACGTATGGTGGTTTGCCTGAACAAGTAGAAGTATTAAAGAGAAAATCCAAAATAGACTCAATGTTTGACCTTACATTATTACCACAAACCAATCATGTAAAACTACCTAAGCAATCTGATGTAAAAAATCTTCTAAAGTTTTTTCAAATTCCTGATGAGGCAACACAATTTTATGAAGATATATTCAAAAACACACCAGAAGAAACTGAAATGCCTTTTTTTTATGATGAAGATAATGATTAAGTGCAATATATTATACAAAAAGACTGTATCAAGTTAATTTTAATATTCTATTGTTAAATGAATATTGAATGTTATTATTTATTTTTAAAAATAAATTCTTTATTATATGTTTTATATAAAAGTTATTATATAAGTTGTTTTTTCTTGTTATATACTTAATGATATTTTCTATAATTTTTTATAATTATATTAATTATTTTTTATATATTATAAATTAGTAATTAGTAATT